>JAHZMU010000687.1:0-11475 GCA_027743725.1 Rambutsinella grinnellia | reverse complement strand
ACGATAAAATTCATTGCCAAAAGAGTAAGTTGAATGCTCCAAGGCACAAATTTTGGAAATTCAGTCAGTATTTTGACCTTAATCCATAATCTCCCAAAATGTCACACAGTTTTAATTTTCTCTTCTGATTCTGAGAATTGCCCTAATCCTTCATTCAAATGTCTACATTATAGCTAATCCAAAGTTAATTTTTTATCTTTCAGTAAGTACTATTATTCATGAAATGGTAGTCTAATGACCACATCACAAAGATTGAGAATATTCAATCATGTCATTTCCGAGCCAAATTCCGATGTTCATTTATTCAAACAGCAAATAGGTGTTTCATTGATGCAAATTAATCACATTTGCGAAACTACGTGATGAGAGTAGAATGCCAAAAAGCTACTTCTAATTAAATCCATCCGTTCTTTCACCAGTGTCATTAGTCATTACCGACTATACCTTCGCGTCTCAAATGCCATATCATATAAGTAATAAATGAAGCCTATTAAATGGGCAAATAAATTGTTTCAGGATTTCATAATCTATCTCTATTTCATGATTCACATTCACCTAATTATCTGCACAAACAAAAACCAAACAGGTTTGCAAAAGTGATCTCTAACTTTATAGAGTATATTATGCTCTATTTGGTTTTGAAATAAATTTCGCAATTTACGCCATATTGTTTATAAAATACCCGTCTAAACATTTCTTCAACAAAAAATAATTGGAGGACAAATCACATTGTAGGAGTTTCCACATTACCAATTAAACTTTTACGTGTGTAGGATGCGCATTGTCATTACTCTATCAGAACCAACTATTTATCCTTATCAATTTGAATTGTATTTATTATGGTGTAATTATTTCGTCTGCCGGGCAGTTGTTTTCACTTACAATTAGGTTACACTCTTGCTCAAGACTCAAGATTCAACTTCCAACAAATTGTCAAATGTCTCATTGTCTACTTTTGTAATCACAAATTGCTGTTTATGTGAATAAACAATCAATCATACTAAGCATAAGTAATATTGAGCAATCATCATTGGAAATACGTACCTACAAAAACAATCAACTTTCAATTTTCATCTCCTGCTTTCAATTTTCATTTACATTCATCTCATTTCCCTCCAACACCCATATGGAATAGTGAGGCTTCCTATTTTACAACACATTTTCAACAGATAGTCATCCCTAAACTATAAAACAAACAGTCATTTCCACCCATTTCACTTCATAGACATTTTATACATTTCCTTTGTTTAAATGAACAAGTACAAAAACAATTTCCATTCCAACCTACGCATTTTTCACTTGATATTAACACGACTTAACTTCATGTCATAAATTTTTTATACATTTCTGCCTCGCCTCAACTTCCTCTCATCTGCAAAGTACATAGCCCAATATTACCAACTTCCGTCAGGCTTTCCTGGCATATTGTCTGCTTTATCTACCACCGAAAAGCCAGCATAACCACCACCGGTAGTGGAAGTGGTACTGAGGTAGTGCAAGAATTGAAGGGAAATGAGACTTGCTTAAAAGGTTTCACAGACCGCTTTCACTTTCACACATATTAACGTATCGACTTTATATGAATGTGTAAAGTGTAGAATTTTTTGCGAGGAAATGCAAATGTGCACTAAAAGTGAAAACCCCTTTCCTCCCAGAAATACTTCATTCAGTTTATGACAAACATTAAAATTGTGAGAACTATATTGTGTTTTCAATTGCATCAAAAATTGCTTCCTAGTTTATACAAGGCCTACATATTTCGTGTTAAACCAGCTAATCCATACAAAAGTAAAATGCTTACCTTGAACGTTCAGGGACTTTGGATTATTCCGTTGAATACCCCAACTTTTTGATTCGTTGGTATAAACGGTGGTGGAAATGATTTCGGTGAACGGAAGTCGGAAGTAATGACAGTAAGGGCTAAAAGCTTTGCAAATGAGCAGCTCGGATTTTAGTTTCCGGTAAATGTAAAAGTGCTCGTTCCTTTGTGGCCTTGCCCGCTGTATGACTAGACTTCCCAGTTGTAATTATCCTGGTGACAACGCCTGTGGTAGCTGTGCAGCTTCCGTATTTTACAGCTTGGCTTACGGCACTGAACAAAAAGAAACGAATAGGTCAAAGTACTTTTAAAATGCACTATAGTTAATTTAAAAGTCTTTAAAAGGGGCAAACTGTCCATCTATTGAATTAGGACAATAAGACGTGATTGAAGTAAATGAATGGGTGGGAATTGAGATAAGAACTGTTTTGTTGAAATTCCGCACAATTTTCAACAAATAGTATAAAAATTACATAAATAGAAAGTTATTTCGCACGCATTTCAGTAAATTCGGCTTAGCTTTGCGTAGGAGTGCAAAGTAAACTTTCCCAAGTAATAAAAATGCTTTTAATTTATAATAAAAGGGTATTAGAGTTGTTGTTGTTTTACCTCTTATGTTCCAGTAGTGACTATTGTGACTGCTTTATAGTTTAGAAACAACTGCTGATGATGGTTTTACGGTTTTGTTCTCAACGATCCAAAGTCATAAATTGAAGAAGGTGAATAATAACTTTGTAGTACTGTAGTGGCTCCTATGTCTGAAGTGGAATTGGAGAAAATGTCGCTAGTAAAACTGGAACTTCCAATCTCTTGGTGAATATAATGAGAAGTTGATGGCAAAAACGAGGATAAATGCTGAGGCTGAAACGGTCCCATTGTCACCATTATCTTTCGCTTTTATTACTTTCCCTGGCTATTATAACGCCACCACGGGAAACCTAAGGAGCGTAGTTTCTCCTGTTGGATTAGAGAACAAAGAAAAGTTAATCATTTGTGTTTGTCCCGAATTAAAAGTTGCTTTGAACATTTTAAGTAATTAAATGCATGATTGAGTTTCGACACGGATAAATGTTTAGTCTATTTCACTGCAGAACCAATAACGAATATGGGTTATTTTCTAAACACGTCCGATCTGAATGAAAAATACTGTCAAGTATTTAGCAAATACAAGCCACGTTTGGCTTCTTCAGATTATTTGCTACTTACCATTAATAATGTATCAGCTAACAATATATAATCATGTCAGGTTGATTAATTTCATATTTTATTTCTGACAATTCAATTTTTTTCTGACAAAGATGGCTCTTGACAACTTCAAGGACTTTTTAGTCGCAAAGAGGGCATTTCCCCAAATAAGAATAATTTGGATCAAGAAAGCTTCCNACGTCCGATCTGAATGAAAAATACTGTCAAGTATTTAGCAAAAACAAGCCACGTTGGGCTTCTTCAGACCATTTGCTACTTACCATTAATAATGTATCAGCTAACAATATATAATCATTCTGACAAAGATGGCTCTTGACAACTTCAAGGACTTTTTAGTCGCAAAGAGGGCATTTCCCCAAATAAGAATAATTTGGATCAAGAAAGCTTCCATTTGCGGCACTCCCCTTATTCTTTCTCAAAAGCCATATTTCTGGCTATAAAGGCTATTATTAAGCGGCAACAAATAAACTTTACCTGACATTAATAAACTAGAAGGCATTTTTATAATCCGCATGAGCTAGTCTCAAAAGCCATATTTCTGGCTATAAAGGCTATTATTAAGCGGCAACAAATAAACTTTACCTGACATTAATAAACTAGAAGGCATTTTTATAATCCGCATGAGCCAGTTTTGTTTGATAATCATTTAGTCTATTATTATACGAAGGAATAGAAGGCTTGTAAATATGTCCAGCTGAACAAACACAATTCTTTATATCCGTTTGAAACATCAGGTTTTAGAGAGCCTCTCATTCTAGAAAATGACAAGTATGTATTCTAGCTCAAGTGTTTAAGTAATTGCTGATGGAAGTTAATACACAAGTATGTACAACCTTGAAGAGACTACTTCAATTTAAGTAATCTGTTATTGGAAAGTCATCTTTTAGCTAGAAAGTTGTCTCAAATACGTGACATAAGATGGTCATTCTTAGATTGCTAGTGATATTTCGACTCTGCCATATATGACCCTATGAAGATTAGAATGAGTTCATTTAGGTCTAGGTAAGCTTTACAAACCAGCAAAACTTTCTTCCATTCCCAATTATTTCTTGAATTATTAAATAGAACAACATTGGACATCTTTAAAACGTGCTTGAATGACTTGACAATTGGATTACGAAGACAGAAATGGTTTTATGGAAGCAACAAAGCAACGATTGAGCAAAGAGGACTGGTCAATACAGCTCATGGGAAAATGACTTTCAGAGTACCACGATTCTCTTCATTGTGAATCGCAATAATAATAACTAATTGTCAATTAGCTTTCACTGACGCACATGTGATACTCGGAAAATTGTCCTAATTTTATCTGATATTTCACAGTAATTTGAGAAAAAAGTTAAGTGTTTAGAATTCCTTGAATTCCTTCTTGTTTGAGAGAGAAATAGGGCAAATAAGCGTACAAAATGGGAATAATTTCGAAGTTTAGAAATAGAATGTCAAAAACGGTGAAACGACAAACTTTCCTATTCAGCTAGGATCACATTGCAAAGTTACTATGTTGGATTGTTCATATTTAAATCAAATATCAAACCAATACCTGTCAACTCTTTTAATATCAATCAGATCAAAATTTTAATAGCCTATGGCTAGTAGAAGCTTTTCATACCAGCGATTCTATCGCTTTAATAATAAGGATTTTATCATTTCCTAATTTAGGGACTAATGACATAGACTATGTTCCCCACACTACTCAACACAACTTTGTACAGATCGGGTCATGATACGTCAATAAATTCAAAGAAATCATTAAGTGCAAATTATTACTTCTGGCTCCATATACATTTGTCCTTGAGCAATGTTTCTTGAGATATTCTCTAACTAGAAATAAACAACCATGATTGGGATTATGATTCCTAATTTAGGAACTGTGCAAAGGTTTATCCTGCAAATTGCAAAGTGCCATATTTCTAATTCAGGGAATATAATTTTAAAGCTCAAAATAGAATAATCTGTGAAGAAAATTGAATTGGATAACCTCCCTTCGGGAGTATGATAAAAGTAATTTACATGCTTTTACAACTTTTAATTCTAACCCTTCGGTAATAATCACAGTAACTCACCTACAAGATAACTACAATTAGCATGCTTGTAATACCCTATAATTTTAAAATAGATAAATAATACTCTATAATTTACATAAAATAGATTTCTTAGATAACGTTTAGCAAAATAATGTTTAGCCATGTAAAAACTACACCTAACTTTTTTGCAGAATCAATTTTAAACTTCCACCATTTAACCTAAAGCCCAAGGTAATGTACAAAAATTGTATTGGATTTGAGAAAAATTGTTATATTTGCATACACGGTTGTGACTTTCTCTGTACTTTAAAGATTCAAGAAGCACAATGGTCTAAAGTAGTTTAGTGCTATTACTATTAATGAAGCAAACTTTAAACTTTCTCATTCAGTTGTGCCAACGCTGCTGGCAGGAAAAGATAAACTTGGTTAAAGGCTCCAAAACTCTCTTCTGTTGTTGGGAAAACATTCATTTCTTTCATACTAACTTTTTTTGTAGAGTTTCATGAAAGTTTGGAATAATCACTCTTGTAAAAGGATAATAAGGAAAAAGCTACTTCAAATTTCACTTTGACAGTCTGGAGCATTTTAAATAGCGCCATAACTGTCATCAGCAAATTTCCTCTGTTTTGTGCAGCCAAACAATTTAAAACTTTCGTTACTAAATGCACAATGATTTTTCATTTGGAATGATAATAATCAATTTTTTATGAATTCATTTTTGACACTTTCATTTTACTCCTAAAATTCCAGCGCATAAAAGCGTCAACTAAATTGCTCGAGATTTAAAGACATGCGGCACCTTTTAATGTTACGATAATAGAAAACAGTTTTGTTTTTTTACTCTTCATGCTTTCCTTTATACTTTTCCTTTCCTAATGCGCTTTCCCTTCAATAGCTTCATGCACCATTCTAAAATCCAACGACATAACAATTTAAACTTTTCCTTAGTGTTTATATCCACGTTCTTGTCATATCAGTCTATCGTTTCACTAATGATGCGATAGTCTTAAGCGATGCAATCAAGAACTGTCCCTCCGTTTCCTCCTCTTTCAACACTACATTGTATAGATACGCTTTCAATATTGATATCAAAACCATTTTCTCAACATGTCCCATAACACCTAATAGCTTCATCTGATGACTTCCTGAAAAGAAAGCAAACCCCTTATTACAAGCTTGACGCATGCTATCCGAATCTAATTCAGGTGCTTTCTCCCATCAATATTCTAACATAACAGTAAAATTGACAAAAGCGTATCCGCTCCTTTCTCCAATATTTCCAACCATTATCATTGTTTCATAACGAGCCAGAACTGGATCGGGGTTATAAACTTTGCACATAACATTTTGTACGCAGCTACTATATGATTTTTGTCTTATCTTTTATAAAGATATCTACTTTACTTGTCTGGTCATTCTTGAATATTACTCCATTTATACACGAGACTGAAAAGAACTTTCGATTTCAAAGCTTATACTTTATATATTATTTTACTCTTCATTTAAAAACTTTCTCCTACTAAATATCTTTCAAACTCCAACTATTTTAACTTTTATTATGAAACGGTTACCGAATTTCTTTATTTTTTTCTTCAACTTACTTTCCCCTCACTTTCTCTCATTCACTTTTATTCTCTCCTTTTGTCGAATGTTCAATTTATCAGGCTCAAAAGAGATTTAAGATGACATTTGAAATATTTATTGCTTTCTTCAGAAACAATTAAGCAGTTCATTCTCCTCCAGTCGTCTATGTCCTCTGTTAATTTAGGAGAAAGTAGACTGCCATTTTACACTTCGGAGTTGCTTATTATAATAATAAGGAAAGTATGTCTATTGAAAACTATATATTTTCATTCACTCCATTAAATTGCTAGAATATATTTAAATTTAGATTAAAAGTTAAACGATATAGAATATAGTGCGGCTCCTTTCCTGAAACTTCTATAGTCATTCATGACTTGGTTGAATCGTTGGGATTTATCGAGAGATAGAGTAATTTACAGTATCGACAATAACTATTCTACTAAAGCTCCTGGAAATTTATGTTCTTGTTGATTGCAGAATTTTCACGCTTACGTGGCATAAAAACAGGATAATGTGCCAACTCCTTTTCTGCTGTAATTTTTATAGCTTTTAAATTCAAAACCGTGTGTGGAGCTAGAGCCTAAATAGTCGTTTTGCACTAAAGGTTATCTTTAGTTCATTTAAACATTTAGAGCTTTAGATAATGCTGGTTGTCATTTGAACCAAAAAGACTTCCCAAAATGCGATTGGCAATAAAAAAAGTGCCATAATTTTCCAAGTGTGAAATAGTAAATTCATTATTAAGCTTGGGTAATTAGTGGCATGTTTTTCAGTCATAAATAGAGCATAAAGATATAGGTTATGATTCCCTTGATATTAACGGAATTCTCACTTATTTCTGCTAAATACAACTCTTTCTTACTCACATCTCATTTATTTAAGACAGATTATTACTCGGAAATAAGTTATTCCGATTCGCTCTGCTTAACAAGTAGTGGTTAGTATGAACAGTTTGAACTAACAAGGGTCTCAGGGATATTCCCTAACATTAGAAAGCATTAGGGGGTCATTATCCAAAATCCAGTAATAGCATGGAAAAAATAAAAAGTTTTTTGCCCCCTTTCATAAAAAATTGCGTAAAGTGAAAGCGTTTGAAAGGGAAAGCCACAACGGGAGTCTTATTGCTGCCACAAACTGCACGCATGAACAACTCAAAAAGTCTAAAAGGAATTTCAACAATTCAATGTGTGTAGCGAAATGTATACACACCCCTTTTATATATTTATCCTTTTGATACTTTATATCCCTTATTTATTTTCAACTTTGCAACTTTTCAAGTAGAGAAAGCTCAAAAAGACAAAACATTTGCTTTCTCCACTTGCCCCACCATTGCCACTAGTAAACAAAGGATTAGGGAAAGTATGTATATCCTAGTAGACTCTTCTTTTTGCACACTTTTATTCATTTTCGTTTCGAAATTCATTGATAATCTTTCCTTCAACTCAAGCTACCAGCTACACTTTTGTACTGGTAACTTTTGTTACATCCTTACCTCGAGAAATGTCTTAATTATATGGATTCGTACTTTTGGTGCTATCCATTCTGTGCTTTTCATGCAAACACAGGGAATAGCTACAATAGTGTTTAGACTTCGTTAACTTCATTAGCTAATGTTAATTAGTTTTCACTTTTCACAAAATATTGATTTTGAGGGAGAATTATTCACATACAAATTAATTCCATCTATTTCCATGCATTTGTTTTTCAATTTATCACATGCACGTGCAATTAAATCAACAATGCAGTAAAATAATTGCAGATTGGTTTCTAGCGTGTAGCGTGGTCGCAGATAATTAAGTATTAATGCATACCTTTGTTAAATAGGTACGTAGATTTGGCTTATTTGCAAAGTGTATAATTCACTAGATGAAAGGAAAAATGACGAAGCAATTAATTGGATTTTATTTAACTAACAGTTGAAATTTAAATTACATGCTAGACTTCGTGGAGAGGATTGACTTAAGGATCAGTGGCCAAATATTATTTCTACTTCCACCCACATCTTGCATAATAACAATAATCATCATTTGAACAACCCCGTGTAAGCAATAATGTTCGAAGTCAATCTTTAAAAATGTTTCATAGCCCCATTTTGATCATGTATAAGAGCAACCACTTTCTCCAAGACCTTAAATCGTCAGACATTATGGAGAATCGAGCCGTTTG
Source organism: Rambutsinella grinnellia (assembly GCA_027743725.1). Classification (NCBI taxonomy): domain Eukaryota; kingdom Metazoa; phylum Arthropoda; class Collembola; order Entomobryomorpha; family Entomobryidae; genus Rambutsinella; species Rambutsinella grinnellia. Next base: position 2,676 of record JAHZMU010000687.1, on the reverse strand, counting down.
CCAAAAAGGATATTTACTGGATAAGTAGCGCGTGCACATCTTGAAATATGAAAAATGAAAGTTTCAACCCTAATGGATCCATTCAGAGAATCATTTTGTAGATTTATTGTGATCATGAAAAATATATTTGGGTGAAAGTGCACTACTTCATATTTTACATCTGCCATTTTAGATCCCTACTACAAATTTCTTTTGGTAAGTACTAGTCCGCTTCTTAAGAACAAAGTGTAAGGAATTGAAGGAAGGAAAGTGGAAGGAAACTAGCTCGAATACCTTTTAAATGTCAATCCGAAAAAATACATTGTAGAATAAATGATAAATGATTCATGAATGCTTTCTTTAAATCATTTTTATTATTACAGCATAATTTCACCCATTTATACAATGGAAATTCCAACTCAGCTTCTTAATACCACCTGTCCACAAATATTTCCTCGACACGAATCATTTAAACCCATTCAGGGTCTCCACCTGTTATTGATTTTCAATCGAAATGATTAGGTTTTCAAAAGGCTAACAAAACTATTTTGTGACTCACCTTTTTATTCTTACTTCAAGGATTTCCAATTAGCAAATGCACGATTCAAACTAGATCAGAGAGATTAATGCTGCAGTCTGCAACCCACTGTGCCAAAACCATGAGAGAACACCTGCAAACAAAAGAATAATTCAATGTCATTGAGAATTTCATTCAAGGTTATTGTGTTATTTATTCAAGGTAATTTCTAATTAGTTTAATTCTTGAAATAATGGCAGTTATAACTAGTAACGTGGGCGCAAGACAAAAGCATATGCCAACTTAGATTCTCTTGCATTTATAGAATACAAAAATACATTTAGAGGTCTTCACGTCAACTTTCACCTGGCATAAAAAGCCCCAATAAATAAATTTTTAAATAATTCTATTAAATACTATCTAAAACTATGCTGATGGGATGGAATGATAAGTAAATGAAACTGCGTCTGTTGAATTCAAGCCTTTTTGATGCACACCTATAGCCAACAAGGTTCACAGCGGACCCTGAGGCATAAATGACTATTTCATTTAAAATGATGGGAAAACAAATGACGTTGAAGAGGAAACTTGGAAATGATGTCGCCACTACTATCAAGACATGTAATTTTGTTCCTTACAAACTGGAATAATATGCAATATTAAGAAAAATGAGCAGTGAAAGGGCTCTTGTAAAGAGCAACAATAGTACAGCTAAAAGTGACACGTCCGAGCCCTAGAGACAAAAGAAATAAGAATAAGATCATATACTACAAAGACTGAACAAACTTTTCTTATAAACTGAGCCCTGTGAAGCAGCCACTGTCACAATAGCGTGGCATAGAATCTCGTTCTTCTCGTGAGAAACCTCAGAAGAATGCTCACTCGCCCAGGTTTATTATATATACAAGAGAAAAAGTAATAATAATGATAATAAGGAAGCCGTGAAAACAATGATACCGGAGAGAAATAGTCTGTCTCAAAACAACAAGTAGCATAAAATTATGTTACGGAGAAAAAAGGAGGAGAAGACCCCAAACGTTCCCTTTTCAAAAGTCCCATTATACGAATTTCATTTTAGTTTTTCATTCTCATGTGTTTTTAAATGAGTGCTTCCATTACACTTTTGTTTTCCTTTAATTTTCTCAAGCAAGACAAGGATTGCTCTCTTAATAGCTGAAACGAGTCTTTATTATTGAATTGAGTTGATGCTTTAAAAGGAAATTATGTAAAATTGGTCACATTGCCGAGATATATGCTGTTTGGAATACTCGCAATAAGTAGCTTCCCAAGATGGATACGCCTCGCTTGTTTTATGAAACTATTTGTAAATACTTTTGCCCGTATTGCCTACTTTGAATTCGCAAGAAATGAAATATCTAGTCGCAAGTTTTTTTCTTTGAAATATCTTATGATTAAATTCCCCGTATCGTTCTCCCTATCAACTTTCTCCATCTAACATCCAACTCCACGGGTGGTCTATCTTTTCTCCTTTTGATGTACATTTTCGAGAGCTTAAAGGAAAAACGCAATTTATCTCTTAGAGAAATCATCCAACCCTCAAGATCAAGAGAAAGTGTTGTTGTGTTGCAAAAAGGAGTAGTTAGACGTTAACTGCTCAAGTTGTTTCTTTTATCTATCCATGTCATTCCATATAAGTTATTTGATGATGAAAAAAAAACTGGATAGGAAGTAGGGGAAGGGCAAGGAACTCATTTTCCTTCTCTTTAATTTAGTATGTAAAAGTGGGAGCTTAATACTAGTAAAACTGGGAAGATATTATCACTAGCTGTGGGTATTTGTTAGCTTCCAGCTATGCTATAAAGAGCTCTCGCGAGCTAAAGATGAATTGTTGGGATTGATGATCTTCTCCTGTCAGCAAACACCTCTATCAATATCCTCTGCCTTACACAGTTTTTTGCCAAAATAAATAACAGAACAGTCTTGAAAGTAACAATCCGTACTCTAGTATAATACCAGACTGACCACAACAATGTAATAGAGTTGATAGAATATAATATTTGAAAGCTACTGGGGAAAAGGCTGAGAAAGTTAAGTGACTTATTGGTGAAAACTAGACAAAGGTATAAGACACTAGCAAGGATTAATAATGAAGGATGTGGAGTGCCAAGAAACTAAACCTTTCTTACTCAACACTTTCAGAGTTTATTATCTTTCGCCCT
>JAHZMU010000686.1:0-15740 GCA_027743725.1 Rambutsinella grinnellia | reverse complement strand
TATGAGTTGATAAGTGATGGGATGATGATAGTGGTGGGATGATGGTGGAAAATATAATTATCTCGTAAATAGTGTCATATTCATCAAGCAAATTGTATTTTTTTTACTGCTTCCTATATAAGCTTGGAGTAGGAAGAGCTCTCATCTCCTTTCTATTCTTCCAGAGCTGGTAATTTACTCGCCCACTTCACACAAACCCTTTGCCTCGGAGCTGAGAGAAAGATGAGTTTTCACTTGTTATTGCCTCGTCTCTGTTATTAGCAGTATATTTACTACAGAATTAATTAGTTTCCAATATTTTTGCCTAGAGTAAAGCCGGAAACGGATCCATGGCTTGGTGCCTCTCTCATGATATGAGATATTAGAATATTTATACAGCGTCATTATGGCATGTGCTGTTGATGAATTTCGCTCCTGTTCTTGATCACTCTGATGATCGTGCTAATGACTAGGTAAAGTAATAAGAGGAAAATTTCATTATTTTCCTGAAAGGAGATAAAAGACTCCGCACTCCGTTTTGGGCGAAACTTTATTAAATTCATTTTATGAGCTCGAATAAAGTTTTAAAGCTTAAATATCCTTTTTATATGATGGTTTACCGTTTCCAAAAATGGAATTAATTTTTAGGAGATTAAAAGCGAGTGCAAGTGTCATGTTCGTTGATGATTTATTTCTCGGATTTCCTTTTGCAAAATTATAATGAAGTTATTCTATCAATAATATTGCAAAAAATGTTTATTGTGTCAGGATCCAAACTGTTCTGGAGTTGAAATGGCTTTGACTTTAGAGTTTTGGTTGGCGAAACATTTTTGCGTGCATTTTCGTATAAAAATACACTTATCGTTTTACTCTGCACATACAATACATAATTTATTTGTTGAATTATTTACTTAAAGTTTGGATTTATGGAACGCTTTTACATAATGCAAAGACTCGGAGAGCTGACATGACATCGACATTTCACGTCGCGTGCATCTAATCACAGGTAGTGCCACAATACACGGAGCAATTTCCTCAACATTTTTTATTTAACTAGAGAAAAATTACAGGAGTATTACAACGTAGTCAATTATAATTAAAGCTCATTAAATCGCAATTTTTTCTCTCAACCAAACATCATCATCATCATAATCGTATTTTTTATTTAACTAGAGAGAAAAATTACAGGAGTATTACAACGTAGTCAATTATAATTAAAGCTCATTAAATCGCAATTTTTTCTCTCAACCAAACATCATCATCATCATAATCGTCACGACCAGCCAACTTATGCCGGGCACGCCAGCTTTCTGTGCACGAAGTTGGGTGTGCTCTCTCTCGTCGTACTTTTTGGCTTTTAAAGTTAAAAAGTTTCAAGTTTAAGTCCGGGTGACGATAATGTCTTTTCCGACGATGAGCTGAACTAAAAGGGGTGGATATTTCTGAGCTTTCTTCTTCTCCATTATTTAAAAATATTGTTTTCAAAGGATACATTGTTTATGATGACAGTCCTAGAAGTATTTACCAAACAGGGTAAAAAAAAATATATTTATCTGTGACGGAAGTTGAGAATGACATTATATATGTTGTGGGACTAATAAATTTTGAAGAGAATCAGCTCCTTCCCCAACCCCTTTTGACTCTTTCGAGCAGGCGAACCTCATAATTTTTTACTTTGTTGGATAAACAGTTTTCACACGTAAACAATAAGAGAGAGAATTATCTCTTGAGATGGAATGGAAATCAAGTTATCACTGCCAATTGCAGAGAATAGTCTTGACAGCTGGGAAAAAGCGTTGATTGCCGATAAGCGGTATTGAATAGCTCATTGTCCTAATATGCAAGTTCTCACTCGAGAGAAGGTGAATAGAAATACTTAAATTCTTACGCAATCCTTACAGACCACACCGCAGAAGAGATTGCACTTCGGGATAGAGAGAAGAGTAATAAAAACGTTAAGGGTTAAAAAGACGAGGGCAACGTTGTTTTTGCTCTTTCGCATATCTCCTCTCCGATCACTAAAGAGTCTTTCAAGAGAGAGAAATGCGAAAAAAAAGTGAAGTGAGTCACGATAAAAAGGTACTTTACAGTCTTTACAACACACTCAGCAGGAACAAGACTCTTAAAGTTTATTATCCATTTTTGAACATAATCTTTTGATATTTAAGATGGCAAATAATGGATACGTTTGGCAAAGGGTAGGAGGAAGCAATGAAAATTGCGAGAGAATTTGTTTTCAATTGGTTCTACTTTTGTAAGAGGAAAACTGCTTCACATTCTATTTAGTCATTAGTTCAATGTCATCTAACTAATGATGACTATTTAACCTAAAACTGTAGACGATTTGTACACATGTTATTTTAACTGAAAACAGAAAAATTCTCATGTGGAGAACAATAACGATGGAATTTATCTGGAATTTTCCTTTTCTCAAGAATTCTTTCTATTTTTACATCCTCCTACATACGTTTTACAATTAGAGAGTAGAAGGCATAGTGCACCGGAGGAACACAACAACCCCTTCATATTCATCTTACCTCATCCCCTTCTCTCTCTCCTTTCTCAAAGATGGATTAGATCAAGATTTATCGCTCGTTGGAATTCACTCCAGCATATTTCACAGACAAGATTCCATCTTGAGAAAAGGCAGCTTAACATCTTCACAGTCATCATGATGACAACCAAACATAGTTTCTTCTCCCCTTGTTTTCTGGCTCATCATGCCCCTTCCTTAGTTCGATCGGAATCGAATCCAATTAATTAGACACCCTTTTGGTTTTATAATCTTTCCATCTTTTTTTCTATTGTTCCCATTCTTAAGCATTTTTTTCATCAGCTCACACAGAGCTTATAACTTATTGGTCTTGATCGTCTTGTTAGCCATCATGATGAGATGAGCACAATCATCTTCTAAATAAAAGGGTGATCCATCCATCTTCTTTTTACCTTGTCGGTCCATTTGTATAATACTGGACAACATATTTTCGTTGCTCAAGTCAACTCTTCTGTGGCATATCGTTTCGTTCGTACGTGATCTTCTCATATTTCAACCTGATCACTTCCCCACATCTCATGTTCGACATGGGACTACCATTAAGGTATAAAAGCAGGTTTGGAAAAAATACAAATTTTTTCAACTCAAAAAAAAAGTTTCAAATTTACATACTATAAAAGTAACTGTGCTAAATCCATTCAAGTTTTACGAAAAAGTTAGGCGAAGCATGAAGAGCATTTTTTATAATGTTTCCAGTTTTTCTCTTCAAGAGAGAAACTTGACTCTTGTCACTCTCAAGAAGGATTAGAAGAAGGAAGAAAAATTATTTTCTAAAGTGGAAAGCACTTTTTGATTCTTTATGAGTGTCAAGTAGGCAGTGCCAAAGTATTGACCAATCTCTCAATCAGTTGATTGTTTGGGGCTAATTGAATACTGCATTTGTTTACTCTGCGAATTTTATGAAGTTCATAAATAACCAAAAGCAATTGGATTGTAGTTGTATTTTATACGGGAAACAATTTATTTTCTTTAAAATATTTTCCTAAAGATTACTGTTGAAGGGAAAGAGGATGTTGTAGCTGATGATGATGAGAACGTGTTGTTTGTTAAGAGAATGAGTTAGGGGATAGAAAACACAAGCTCATTCACTCTTCTTGTCTCACATATAAAATATAAATGTCGAAAGGCTTTTCCTTTTCTACTTTTCTTTATGAGAATGACTTATTCTGCTTTATCCGCCTACGGCATTTTTCTCTCACGAAAGAGTTTAGTAAATACTTCTTGTCTCACATATAAAATATAAATGTCGAAAGGCTTTTCCTTTTCTACTTTTCTTTATGAGAATGACTTATTCTGCTTTATCCGCCTACGGCATTTTTCTCTCAAGAAAGAGTTTAGTAAAATATCACATGTCCATCCAGCGCTTTCAGGACTTATCTCAAATATTATACTTGGCTTATTTTACGATTTAACCGATGCCACACCACTTGCATCTCAACCGAAAAGAAAATATCAGTTTTCCTCCTGAATTTTTAGATAAGACAGAGCTATAGCTTGAGTATTGGCTAGGGAAATATTCATGAGGGGATAATATATTCTAGAGAGATTAAAATCTAATATGTCATACGTATTTTGGACAGAGTTACATCTTTCTCCTTGAAATGGGAGTGAAGCTTTCTGGAAGATGTTCTCGTGATATATTGAACGTTGATGAGTGTGGGATGAAAAAATGTAGATTGCTTTTAGTTAACACTCTAAAGAAATGTGACATTAAAAGGAATGCGTTTCTCTCTTAAAAATCATTAACCTTAATAATCCCAGAGTTTGATGGGCAAGCACACTTCATCTTCTCTTCTCCCCTCCTCCGCTAATTTCCCGAGAACTTGAGAGACAATGTCTTTTAGCTTGATCTGACACATTTTAATTTTTCGCCCTACCCACAAGTATATTTAAGTGGGGACAGAGTCGTAAATTAGTTGCTTACTTCTACGAACACGAACACCAAAATGGGTTTGGATTTGATGGGATGAAATGACATAATAATATTAAACAATCCTAAAGAGACGTACCTGAACACAACATCCATTAGGGGTAGATTGAAATTATGGAATTAGCTCGAGATTATTCTACCTAAATAAGTAGGTATACATTTTTAGGAGGGAAATAGACAAGAGCGTTTTATTAAGGGTTTTATGATGATTAAATGATTATGCGATGACAGAGAGAAAAGGGCTGGTCTGTTTCCTCCAAGCATTTATTCCTTTTCATAATCGTATCAAAATAATGGAAGATGTTGAGAGTTTTGTTTTAATTTCGTTGCTTTCATCGCGATCATCATCGGCTCTTTCTCAATTCTAATGTTAAAAGGTTCTCTTCCCATTTGATAATGACAAAAATTCAACAGCGTTTTATCTTCAATTTCTTATGCTGGTCATCGTCATCTTGATAAAAGCTCTCTATTGTCTTTCCAAATTAATTCGTTCTTATTATTCGCATCGTTTTCGGTTCAATCTTGAAAGGTCTTAAGATGCCGATGAGATGCGATATGAAATGGAAATCCTATTGACTATTGTTTCCTTCCCCTACTGTGAATGAATGCTTTCCTCCCAATCTCTCTTTTAGAGAGTCAGAGACTAGAGAAGAATTTTTATTTTAAATATTGTAATAACCTGATTCATATTCATATAAGCTATTAGCAAAAGTTGAAGGAATCCCACTAGCGTTTCCTTTGATAACAAATTATGACCAGGCGGAGCAATTGGAACACTATGAAATCCCATTAGAATGAATGAAAAGGCAATTCTCAAATAATTTCTTTCGAGAAACAAATGGAGAAACCTTTTTAACCAGTTGACAGCGTGATTAAGTTGGAATTCCCTTGGGGGGATTACGCTATTATTATTCTAACAAGAAGGGAATTACTACGTATGAAATGAAAATTTGATTTTAAATCAGTTTTTAATTTTAAATTATGATGATTATGATCGTTTTGATCATCTTTCTGAGCTTTAAAGAAGAGTCTTATAAGAAAGGAATTGAATGAAAAAGAGAATCTTTTCATTTGGATAAAGCAGAGCTTGTTTCCCACGAAGTACCTGAAGGATTGATATGACACAGGAATAATAGAAATCATTTATTAATATTTCTTCAAGTTTGTTATCAACTCGCTCGTATCGAGGCCTTTTATCCTGTCCACTTAAATCTTAAAAGAGTCTGCGGTACAGGATGTGAGAATTTAATTATCTTTTAAACTGGAATTGAGAGGAAATTAAAAGAATTCACGTTTTTTCATATATCCTTTGAAAGTAGAGGTCGATGGGTAATCAGTTAATCTCATCCTGTTTTGCATGATGTCACCAGCTCATTTGTTTGGCGACATATTAATTAAGGAATTATTGAAAGGAGGAATAGAATAGTCGTGTACTTACTATTTTTTTCCATTTCTGTTTTCAGACATAGCTTCATTCATCATCAGCATCAAGTCATCGCAAGTTCGTCGTCACACACTAATAGAGTCGGAGAATGCTCCGCAGTGAAATAGTTAGATTTACGCAGTGAGTGAGCTAAAAAAAGTAAACTTTTAATTACCACTTTCCAAGTGAAATGTTAAACAATGGTCATGTGAGTGGGATGGGGACCCCGGAAGGAGTGAATCAAGGTATGAATTCCGGACAGAATGGGTCAATGTATGGCCACCCGGGTAGTAATGGATCTGATCTCCCTCCCAACCCTTCATTCCTCGGGCATGGAGGGAGTAATGGGGGAGGACCAGGTTCTAATGGACTAATGGGTCATCATTCCGGTGGCATCTGCTCACAAATGTCTCTCAATCAAAGCCCTACCTGCCCTCCAAATACGAAAGTAAGCGGAAGTTAAAAAATTTTATCAGGTTCTAATGGACTAATGGGTCATCATTCCGGTGGCATCTGCTCACAAATGTCTCTCAATCAAAGCCCTACCTGCCCTCCAAATACGAAAGTAAGCGGAAGTTAAAAATTTTTATTTGGTTGTGGTCGTAGATTTGTAGAATTTGGCTCAAGTCTAGTGTGTTTTGGTTGATAAGTTAGTAGTGTGGTGGATGAACTTGCTTGGTTTTCTTATTTGGGGCATTTTGAATCTTTTAACTCTACTTTTTTACTCTGCTATTAACGTGACAATTCTAAATTGATATTAATTTTGTTTCTAATTTCTTTCCAGCTTTGTGGTGGCTGCAACGGCCCAATAATGGAAAGGTACCTCCTCCACGCCCTCGACCGCTACTGGCACCATACCTGTCTCAAATGCTCTATGTGTGCTGCCACCCTCGCAGACGTAGGATCAAGCTGTTATACCCGCGATGGAATGATCCTTTGTCGATCCGATTATTTAAAGTAAGTACCGGAACTTCCTTTAACTCTACATAGCTAAACCACTTTTGCTTAGTAGCCAGTTAATATTCAAGTATCCGTTCTTCTCATAAATAGTTTCGAGTTCTCCGGGAAGATTTTTTTTCTGAATAAAAAGTTTCCACTATTTAGGGACAAACTCAAGTAGGAAATCATAGAAAAAAGTCAGCCCACAACTCCCTCACGAATTCCTAAATGGGGTAGGGAAAAATATGAAAATGAGAGTTGAAATGATCGAGACGCGTATGAATTTCAAATGATTTTATTTCCAAGAGCATGCTTTCTTTTTTTATTCCTTAAAACTTTTTTCTACTTCTCCCCAGAGTTGTAAAAAAGTAGGAGTATCATAACAATTTTTTGCATTCTGAATTCAATGATATTTTAAGTAGCATTTAAGGATCCCGGAGACCACAAACTCTGTGCGAGTAACAATGATGATAAAAATAAACTCAACACTTGATGCAATTTCCTAACAAGTGAAATGTAGAGGAAAGGACTAACCGAACCATTTTATTCCATTGTGCCTCTCTTTTTGAGCGTGTACTATTTAAAAAAGAAGCATAAACCGTGAGTCTCGCATTCAACCCGGTTTTGAATAAGCTTTAACATTTCCAAAAAGAGAGCTCAGCTGAACTGAACCGTTTTCCCTTGCGAGTATTCAGCAAAGGATGAGGCATTTAACTCAATTTTCATACGAGCCTGTCTCTTTCTCCTTTTGGGTGGTGGATGTGGATGGGTGGAATTGTTGGAAGAGGCTTTGTTAGACTTCCACCACCATCACATAGTTTTCCTCTCGGGGAAAAGAGAAACTGTAGAAGAATTAACTCTTTCTCTCGTACAATCTTAAAGGGCTGGAGGAGGTGAGAATTTTGAAGGATTTTCTGCACCTTCTGTATTTTATCTAATTTTTTCACATTAGCACATTTCATCAGCCTTCCAGCATATTTCACTATTGTTCCACCCTCTTTGAGAGACATTTTGCAAGGTATAGGATTGATGGAAAGAGTCACGTTTCCCCTTTAATTCTTACTGCTCCCAGCAACTTTTCCTACTAAACATTTTTTGCGCTCGGTAGCATTTGGTGAGGTAATGGCTGAAGTTTATTCCAACTTTGAAAACTTATGCTTGTTCGCATTATCAAGCGATTACTGAACGGGAAGTGAAATCAACCCTCAAGTAATTTTTAACATTCACTGAAAATGTCCAACTCTTGCTAGTCATGTCGTCGTCTGGCTGCCAGCTAAACTCTGAACTGAATTGGGTAATTTTATGCATATTAGAGAGTATCTGTAAAATTATAGGAAGAGATGAGAGGGAACACTGCCATTTTGTCATGTTCCCATTGTACTATGCTAATTAGCCATTAACTCCATCCCTCCACATAATCCTGATCGGGAAGAGATATTCTTTATTGAATTTAAACCAAGAGGGGTATTCACACTTGGAAAGCGGTGAGACTGATGATGGGAGAAATGTTTTCAGAGAGAGAGAGAACAGATGAAGCAGATGTGGAACTCATGTTTCCTCCAAAAAACTTACACAAAGACATCTCTTTCAGAGGCTGAAAGTTTCTATCGTTTTTGGAGAATGTGATAATTCAAAGAAATGTTCTTTGGAACAACTGACGAACCATGTCAGAAAAGAGAGAAAAATGCTCATTCATTTGCAAGGAATGGGAAACTAGTGGGGTGTGACAAGACTCAGCCATACAATGTTTGGTTACACTCTTTGTGGCCATGAAAATGAAACGATCATTTGGAGCTTTAAGCAGGCACTTCTCATTCCACATCCTGTCTCTCAGCCATGTTGCCTCCGAAAAATAATCCTCCTTTTGAATAAAAATATGGTGGGTGGATAAACGCTTTTTATTCGGAAAAATATAGAAAATAATATTCAGATAGTTTTGTTGATGCGGTGGGAGAATCTCATTCCNGGGGTGTGACAAGACTCAGCCATACAATGTTTGGTTACACTCTTTGTGGCCATGAAAATGAAACGATCATTTGGAGCTTTAAGCAGGCACTTCTCATTCCACATCCTGTCTCTCAGCCATGTTGCCTCCGAAAAATAATCCTCCTTTTGAATAAAAATATGGTGGGTGGATAAACGCTTTTTATTCGGAAAAATATAGAAAATAATATTCAGATAGTTTTGTTGATGCAGTGGAAGAATCTCATTCCAATGCTGAAACAAAAGCACCCTGAATATTTTAAAGGGAGAGGAGAGGAAGGATATTCTCAGCTATTTTTGTTTCTGGAAAAGTTTTAAGAATGCCGACTGACAGCTGGAAGACTGATTCCAACTTGAATAATTGTATTTCAATAGACTCTTGAAAACTTTTTGTTTCTGGAAAAGTTTTAAGAATGCCGACTGACAGCTGGAAGACTGATTCCAACTTGAATAATTGTATTTCAATAGACTCTTGAAAATTTTTAAATAGAGCAGTAATGAATAGAAAAAGGATTAAGCGGTTATGCTTTCGACTGCGTTTTAAAAGAAATCATTACTTTGCACTTCTCAAGAAATCTTTGTTTATTTTAATTCATTAGGGTAGCCTTTTCACTTGTTTTCCATCAAGCATTTACGTATTTTTTCTAAGCAGAAGGTTTAGCTCTCATTCGTAGATGTGATGTCGCCAGTCTCAAAGCTGAGATAGTGCAACAATCTGAAAATAATTCGGATCGGTGGTGGCAACGAATGATAAGTCTATCCATGGCTGGATGTGGCGACATGAAGCTAAATGAAGATGATGAGTATGACGTGGGTGCAGGCAAGCCTGTAATAATGATAAGCAAGATGCCAGCTCATATCTCTCCCGGCCATAAAATACTTTAGCTCATCCGACGTTATCGGATGTGTCAGCCGCAGAGTAATAGCGGGAGAATCTTAATAGGGACTTTATCAAAATGTGCTCCTACCTATATTGGATTGTATAGTTTTTCTTCATAAGAGACAATTTAAGTGAGCTCAAGTTGCTTAATCTCTCGGGATTAATTTTCCCAACTGTCTCGAGCCAATTAATAGAGCCCATTTTACCGTCATTATCAGTCCAAGCATTAGACCACTTTGATCTGAGTAATCCGAAAGATGGAATGCTTAAAACGAATAACTTTCCCTTGGAAAAAATGGAGAGGCATGTTCGATATTGTGTCTGAATTGACACCAGTCAACTACCAAGAGGATCCAAGATGAGCCTTGTCATTTCACAAATTACGGTCGAATGGAGAAAATATGGAGGCGTGTGTCTCATACCCATCATGGTATTAACGAGCAATTACACCAAATGGAATTATTAGTATTTTTTCATGGAGGAGTGAGTCCTTTCCTAATGCACGGGGAAATTTTGGGATGGAATGAATGACGTGGATCTCTTTTCCTTCATTTCGTTTTGATCCGAGAGGCTTTAGAGGGGAACTTGGGGAAGCCTTAATTCCTAATTAATTATTTCCATTCCATGTTTTAAATTAGTTAGTGCAGATTAAGAATGTTAGCTATGGAATGGTTATTTAAAATCGTGGGTATTTTTTGCTGGCTTCCCCACCAAATTCCTTTTGGGGATTGTAGTTCCGCCTGACTAAAAGGAAATTAGCAAGCCCCTCATGAACGGGCAAAAATATCCTGTGTCAATAATGAGCTAGATGATGGTAATGGAGGAAAATGGTGATTAGAGTTGATGATGCTCTTGATGATCAGAGATGATGATGATCAGGCCAATTCAAATCAAGAGTTAACTAACTCACACCAGCCCAAGAGTAGTACACGTGCTACGTGCTCTGAACTTGTAATCTTGTTAGGAGCGCAGCTCCTCCAAAAAAAAACTCTATATAATGGAGGATAATGTAATAGTTGCGTTCATCATAGCGCACTCCTCCCAACTTTAGCTACGAATTGAATTGAATTGGGGCTTATATTCACTTCACACTACAATTCATCTTTCGTGTGGTGCAAAAGCACGCATTTTACTCTCTTCTCTTTATCATCATGGGTGTAAATTTTGCTTGATTGTGAGCGAGGGAGGCGAAAACTGTTGAGGGATTTGGGATATACCCTTGATAATTTTTTTGAGGAGAGGGAATAGCGGAAAGGGAAAGTAGGAAGATGTTTCACTTCGGATGCAGTTTTATATGTTATAAAAGGGGGATTATGAATGATGAGTGTTGATGATTCTATTTTTGGTAAAAATAGCTGTAAGCTCGACGTGAAGAAGACAAGTGGAAATCTCTTGAATTGACGGCTTTTGGGAATGGTTCAATGCGAATATCAGTTTTAATGAAGCATAATCTTTATGAATATCAACTTCAGTTACAATTCTAAGGCAAGTGGCGGTTTGTATGAGATTTTAATTGCGAATTTCTTACTTTCTTTCAGACTGTTCGGCAACGTAATGTCAGGAGCGTGTAGAGGATGTGGCCAGGGTATTCCACCAAATGAATATGTGATGAAAGTTGGAGTCTCCCCGCCCGGCTCAGGCCCACCCTTTGTTTTCCACCAGAATTGTTTTAATTGCTCCAAATGCGGCTGTAGGCTTGTTTCTGGCGACAGATACTCAGTACTAAATGGTGCCCTTTTCTGTGAACAGGATGCGGTCAAGGTGAGATTAAAATAGTTTAATTCATCACTTGAGAAAGAAGGAAGTAATAATCTGATCAAAACGGCTAAATTATCCATATTTAATTATTCTCTTTTAGCTCATGAAGAACGGAATTGGAAGTCCGTCTAATGCCAACGTTGCCACATCAAATGGACCGACGACAGCCCCCCGAAAAGGGAAAGTTGGAAGACCAAGAAGGAGTCGAGACTGACCTGGTTTCCTGTAGCAAAAGTCTTAAAAATATTATACTACAGAGAATACAAAATCCCCTTTAAAGTTATACGAGTTAAAGCGAAGGAGCAAACCTCAAAACGTCATTATCTTCGCGATCACCGCGCGCGCGCCAACGAAGAAGGTAGAAACAGGCAAGTTTTCTTTACCCTTCACAACCAGCTTAAAAAACAAGCTGGGTCACAAAGCATAATTATTAATTAAGTTAAATACCAGAACATGTATACATTGCTCTATATATAGACACTTTAATACTTAAGATGATGCTAATCGTCATAATCATCTAATTAAGTAAGTACACGTCTGTGCAACTATACAAATTAAGAATACTTTGTACAGTGTGATGTTACAGTTATTTTACAACAATTCACGATCATCATTGTTATTATTTAAGCTTCTAGTTTGTAGAGTTTTTTGTCTAGAAAGCAAATCATTCGCTACCGTTTTATGTACAGTAGTGGTGTGAACTATAGTTAGGGACAGGTATCTGTTGTGACTGTTATATTCCTGCTACAATTATAGTTGATAAGGGTCAATAATTAAAGATGATCTTGTATTATTGATTGAACTAAGTTGGAATAAAGTTGAGTGGATGATATTCCCTATTTAAATACAAATATTTTGGTCGAAATGAGCTTTCATAATCCAATTTTCTAAACATGATGAAACGTGATAATGTCCAGTGTTTTCCCGGATTAATTTCAATATTAATTACCTTATTTTAGGACAAGAGGACGAAATGAAGACCGTTTCCAGTAAGTAAGAGTTTACCTTCGAGTTTCAATTTCATCAAGCATAAAATATTAATTTGGCATAAACACGTTAATTAATTTCCGGCAATCCAGCATATAAATATCAAATTATTATCCATATTCCATAGTCAATTCTGTTCGGGGTAGTTTGAGATGCTCAACTAGGGAATGGGTGCATCTTTCTTATTCTAGTACGGTTTTCCAAAAATATTTTTTTATTGTGGGAAAATCTGCATGAAATCATTTATGACAATGGTCCATCTATATGAAAATAAATTAAGCAGGTTTTCAAAAGCCAACCCCATGAAATTCTGTAAAATTTTATCACCAAGTCAAGTAGAAGCCTTAGAATTTCTGGGACTTTAATATCCGCTTCCTTAAGTCTCTTGAATCATCCCATTCTGATGTGGAGAAACGTGGATGAGAGCTGAAAAATATTTCCACCTTTAAAATTGGAAAGGCAGCAGGGTATCATCTTTCCTGTGGACTTTGATTTACTCTAGAGGATAATTGGAAGAGCTCATCCCTTCTGAAGTATGTTTAGACCCTTTTACCATCCAGTGTCATTACGAGCCTTCAAGTCGTTGCGGGGAATCTGGAAAGATTTTACCATCAACTTGATCAACTTTCTTGGCTGACCTGACCCGTGAATGGTGAGTGGGGTTAATGAAAGAGGTTGAGAACACTGTGAGGGGTAAGCAGCCCTTACCACCGACTGCGACCCTTGCCTAGCCATGTGTGGCCAATTACAATCATATTGTTTCCGAGAGTCTAGAAAGAAACCCTTCAACATTCAACCCTCTTTTCCCTGACATTGTCAATGGAATAGGCTGTTCTTAACATTGCTACCTGGTAATAATTGGATATGTCACATTCATTCTCATTTCCAATCTTTTTTCTTCCTCACTTGAACAACCATTGTGTCCCTTTATCATCTACAATTTCATACACAAACAAATAATTTCAAATTTCCTTGGCCCTTTATAGCGGCTTTTCTAGAATTCATAAAGGAAGACGTTTTTGAAGGATGTCAACCCACTGGGAGCATACCTATGGGAAAAAGCGTGACAAAAACTAACAATTTGTGTCCCTACAGTAGATTCAAGGTAAGGCGGATGTTGGATGAAGTACATCACTTAGGTTTATACAATGCATCTGTGGTCAGGATTACCCAAGACTGTATTAATACTGCTCAGTATTCAAACATAATGAAGCATTTAATTTTCATTACAACATAAAAAGAGTATGTGAACCCCCAGAGCTTGAGTTATGGACCCTATTAGAACAGTTAATTTAATTGGATGAGGCTTGCAGAGGCGATGGCTATGGGCCATCTTTCTTCATCTTTACAGCCCATCTTTTTTACTCTTTTTCTTTACAACCAACAACCCTATTCTATTAGTCTTATCATACCTGGACTTTTGGCCATTTCCACTCCCTCAAAAAATATATAAAAAGGATGAAAGAATGATTCACCATCACATTAAAGAGCACGTATATAAGAGAGGACAAACAACATTTTTATAAGATGTACTCCACGTCGAGCAAGACAAGTGGGGAAGAGGAGATTCACAAGTAATTATAATAATTATTAACATCATTAGAGAGAAAAGTGCATGAGCATAATGGCTTCCCTTAATGGTTGTAATAAGATGAATTCAACAATAAAAATGAAAAAGTGTAAAAGTGCCAAAAGCCTTCGTCCTGGCTTATATCCCACTTGTACTTTACCCGAGTCATATTTAAGATGGAGTTAATTAAATTCTTATTTTGGGATTCTACATCCAACCTGGCATGAAATGCTTTGTTTTCAAAAGCAGTAAATCCTGCTGGAGCTCTGAAATCTTTTGTTCAATCAACCCTTGAGTGTAACGGAAGTAGCTTAATTTTCCTTGTAAAAGATTACAAGTTCAAAGAAGAGAATCAAAAGCGTCACTGATTCTTACAATTAATGGTCCAATGGATTGGATATTTTTAGAAAAAAATATGAGAGTATTTACACGCTACACTTGACTTTTCCCCACCTGTGTTCTTTCATTTCAATAGCGATCTGGATGAGCAGACAGATGTACGATGATGGGATGACTGTGCCGTATCCGTTCTTGAAGAAGTTGTTCACGTAACAAAGAAGTTCATTTTTTCTTTAAACCTGATGGCTGACATGATTACCAAAGAGTAACAAACAATGCTCATAATTCTTCAGCTTTCTTTCCATTCTCGCACTTTTCCGCCCGCATACCTGTACAGGTTACGGTTCACTGAACCAAATGGAGCAAGAATATGCATGGATGGATGAATGCTTGAGCAATTCACAATGTCACTTGAGCATGAAGAAAACAACTTTTTTCTTCTACATATCGCATCTCTACATCAACAACATTGAAGGTGTGTCGGCAAATGGAGCAAGGTTGACTTTGGTAATAATAAACCGAATTTAATTTCTCAGATTGAGAAAACAAGATGAAAATTTTCCACATTTCATAATAAGAGAAGAGTGAAGGTTAGCGCAAGATCTACTTGTTGCTACCTTCCATCTGTAATCAAGCTTATACAAAAATTTGTCAATCACGGTGTGGCTGAGTAAACGTCTCAAATGTCAGGGACGGAAACAAGTTCGTCATTTATAAAAGAGTCCAGACTAGATTCACGATTAATTTCAAATTCTTTGTTGAAATCTGAGATTTTAGAGAAAAATTTATGCTCAAAAGATCTTCATTTTGCTTTGTGGTTTATCCAAATCATAACCTGGAAAGAATTTTTTCCTAATAACGAAAAAATGAATCGTCTTGAACAGGACGTGGATGGTTTTCTTAGAAACTCGATTCAATTATCTCATTTCAGACATTTGATCCATCTGCCTTTTTGGCTCGTCAACCCGAATGGTTTTTGGTCAAAAGCCATTCGCCTAATGATTCCTATTAATTTTCAGCCATTCAACTCTTTTTATTCTATCATATCTGTGAAGAAAGTGCAATTCGAAATCTATTAGCTTATAGCCATATAGAAAAATGCAATTTTTATCTTAAATCTTTTTTCTCTGGTTTTATAAAGCCGTTGTTTATGAATATTGGATTGGATAAGAAAGGGCTGGGCAGAGATTATTGCCAAATAACCGGATTTTGTAATTTCTAATTGCATGCAATCATGATATGATCAAGTTTCTGGTATTTTATATATTAAAACGTGTCTCTTTTCTTCATCTCGAGTCGACCATTTCATTAGAGTTTACCGATCGTGATGAGGATGTCGTTTAATATCATTATCCCATTTCTTATTAAGACTTTTTATTTAAAAACTTTCCCATTAAG
>JAHZMU010000685.1:0-16763 GCA_027743725.1 Rambutsinella grinnellia | reverse complement strand
TCTTCGTCGATAATACCACCACGAGCGACGTTAACCACACGAACTCCCTTCTTGCATTTGCTGAAGACATCATCATTAAGCAAATCTAGGATGAAAGCATCAAATAGTTTAATTAAGTGTTTAACTTCACTTTTACATAGGTATTAGTGCTTACGTTTAGTCTGTGGAATAAGTGGGACATGGACAGTGATGTAGTCTGCCAATGGCCAGATTTTGTCAAGTGACATGGACTCAACTCCAAACTCCTTGCTGACTTCAGCAGGAACGATAGGATCAAACCCAATAGTCTAAATGAAATGTACAAATAAATGATTAAAAGGCTAAAGTATAAGAAGAATGCTAACAATTTGCCCAAATATTTACCGTCATTCCATAAGACTGCATTCTGAGGGCAACCTCCTTGCCAATTCTTCCCAATCCAAGAATTGCCAAAGTCTTGCCATTCAATTCGTTTCCAGAGAATAGTTTCCTGTCCCAAGCTCCATTCTTTAAGGTTGCACAAGCTTGAGGAATGTTCCTACAAGGTTATATTTTCCTTCAATATGTTATTCAATAATTGGTGTCAGTGCTAGTTAGTGAGCTTACCTAGCCATAGATGCAATTAAGGCACAAGTGTGTTCAGCTGCACTGAGAGTATTCCCTCCAGGAGTGCTATACAGAAAACATTTTATTTTAATAAATGCAAAAGTATTCGGTGAAAGTTGCCATTCATGCAATTAATCATTTTTTCTATGTATTTAAGAAATGAATTGCTTGAAAGTGCTTGTAGAAGTAATTTTGTGAGGTAGATAAGTTATATTTTTATGTATTTTCCCCAACCTTAATGTTCTCCAAAAGCTGTTCCTTGGTCAACTTAATTTGATCAACATGACACCCATGCTTTATCAAATAGTTAGCACAAACGGTGTCCACCGGGTCGGTGATGAGGATTTTTGCGCTTGACATTTTCGAAACTTTGAGTAAACCAATAAGTTTTCTTTTCAAAGTAATTTTAGAGCTTCTGAGACTGACTCAACTTATGCTGTCCAGTGTCAAGCTGTAAGAGAAAGAGAGTTAGTTACACCAACAGATATATGTACGCTGAGAAAATCCAGTGTTAGTTGATCAAACGTGGCTCATTTCTCACATGAGTGGTACATGTGTTCAGGTAATGTTCAGTTTGACAAGGAAAGCGAGGCGTGTATTCGAGATACGGGGTGAAAAAGGGGGATGGGCTGGAAACAGGAGAGGATAAGAGCCTGTGATAATAAAAAACTCTATCCTCTTGGACCTCGGAAGATTACAAGGTCAAATGAGTTGAGATGCCGATGGCTAAGCTGATGAGCAATGCTCAGTCACGATTTTCCATATTCTCTGCTTTAATTTACAATTCTCCAGCTTTCATTTTCCTTTCTATGTCATTTTCTTCATTTTACTACAGGAATTAACTAGTAACAAGCGTCATTTCACAAGTCATGAGAATGACCTGCGACCTAATCCAAGTCATGAGATTTAAAATGTAGGTTCAATGTAAAAGGTTACGTAATATTTTTCCTAGATTTACTTGTTACATAAATCATGCAATCAAGCGGGTCTACCTCAACTAATACTCTAAATATTTCATGATTTATCAACCCAAAATGTCGGGCTAACTCGAATGGTATTAATCTCAACTTTAGATTCTGAAGTGTTTACGTGTTTTTAACCTTTGTGAGAAGTGGTGGACAGCGGGTTTAATGCATAAGATTGTAAAGAATTTAATTTTAAAAAACTTTGAACATTAAACACATAAATGGGGGAGCAAAAATTACAATTACCTTCAAAATGTCCTCTGAAACAAACAACTCTGCGCACTCTTCTCATAAAATATTACATTGTGGCGAAGATAGATGCATTAATAAAAACTGACGAAAATAGAGCGCTTCATTAGCTACTGTTTCTACCAGCTTCCACCCACACTGTCAGTGACATTTGATGCACTAGACTTGACTAGACCAGGCTGCACACACGTGTAGGGTCTTTTACAAAATACTGTATCACTTTCAATGTAGAACCCTATTCCAATTTCGCACGAAAAGGGAGGAAGATTTTGTGACAAGAGTTAATTTTACAGACAAGTTTTTTCTCTCCTGGCTTTACTAGACTGTTTCATTCAAAATTGGAGTGTATTGTGTTTATGTAGGAGAAAAGCGTATCATCTGCAACGCTTATTTTAATAAAAACCGACACGGCCCGAGCGCCATCGATGGGATATATATAGAAGAAAGATGTACAAAAGCGTTATATGAATTGCAGATACGAAGAAATCTTTTTGCAAAAATATGACGGAAGAAAAAATTCGCGAAAATGTAACATGCTATAGGGGACTTCGTGGGGAGAACAGAATTTGCAAATTCTCTACGGAATTTACTGCAGAGGCTGCAGTTTGGAATTGCCTTTTTATTATGGCAAATTGGAATTCACATTGTTTGGATTTGAGCACGGAATTGCCTGAAATTTTTATTCTTTACTCTTCCGGAAAAATTAATTTAACAAAAATTCAATCTCGGTTTCTCGCTTTCTCAAACTCTTTCAATAATATTAATGTCGAGGAAAGCGGAGCACTTTCGCAAGCTTTTATTTTTCTTAAATATTGAACTATCATAGTTCAAGAACAATAGGAATTTACCTTTATTTAGATTTCAGATTTTCCAAAAGGAAATGTAATATCCTGCGCTAAAAAATCTTAAGCTCTACTATTTAGGTAATAATTTCTTAAAAATTGGATAATGCACAAGGCGGACGGAAAACCTGGCACTTCACACTTCTCTTGAGTCCTGGATAGTTTTGAATTCCAGTTGAAATGCAGTCGGAGAGACCGCCAATGTTATGTTGATGCTAATTTCAAGGCCACCGAGAGAAAATGAAATCATCCCACAAGAAAAACATAATAACATGGAATTTTTCTTTGTTTTTTGTTTAACCAAGTCGTAAAAATATATACTGCGACTTTGCGTAGGTTAGCTCACGTATTACATGTTAAGTTAGTTGTGTATTAAATCATACTCACAAGCCACAGTTAAAGCCATTTGTCAGTTAAAGCCACAGGCACTAGCTATTTTTTGCCTCTACAATTTAAAAAATTTAAAATAGTAAATAATTTTACATCTTGCTCAAATGAATGATCCGCCAAGGATATGACAAAATCATCTATCTATGAATCATTTAGGTATGCAGAGCTTGGTATTTACAATATCATATCGTCGATATGACACATAAAACGGGCGAAAGGGTGAAAGTTGAGAAAGCATATAAAGTTAAAATTAAAACTTCCTTATAATTGAAATGTCAGCAGTAATTAAATAATAAGCAGATAATAAGATAATCTAATTAATTAGAAATCTCCAAAATCTTAAAATAAGAGATATTTCATAATTCCATAATGCTGCTGGTTCTAAAAAATTCTATTTGACAGCGACCGAAAAGCAATGAAGCAATGACCAAAAAGCCACGTTCAGTTTTTTAGGCATCCGTTCCCCTTCCAATTGTACTGAGCAAAAGGATTCTCAACCTTCCTACAATTTTACACTATATTATAGTCAGAGTCGACTGGGTCTTCGCCAAGTAACAAAAGCGTTATTTACTTACCCCTTTCCTTTTTGTGTACGCTATGTGTTGGCTAGCGCTACATAGCACTACAAATATTCCCAGCCCTGACTCCCACACCGTATTCCTCAATTCAGAAGGTCTATGAGCAATGCAGGGAGACGATAGACTCAAAATACATGAGAGTGTTACGAGAATAAATAGAAGATTTTTGCTTCTTCCAACATCCCGTTGGATCTCGCAATTCTTGTGACCTGTTTCAGGGTGAAAATAGACCTAACAACTTGTTGCTTGATGGCATTGCATTGAATACATTCCCCCAATCCTCATCTCATTCTTTCGATGGCCCTGCAGCTTAAATGCATCTTCATTCTAAAGATCTCCATAAGCATTTTCAATTGACACGGTAGGACGGGGATGTGGATGGGAGTGGATGGGAGACATTTAAAAAGTAGATTTTAAACCCTTTTTATATACATCATATAAATGTTAATATTGATTGAATCCCTTTGCTGCACAAACAACTCATACGGATGCATAAAGAGAGAAAAACAGAAAGCGACGGAGACCTCTCTTCTCGTACGCCTTTCACCAACGATAAAAGAAAGGCGAGATTGCAGCATCCTTCCGCCAACTCGGCAAAAGTCGGAGTATTTATTTATGCCCGATAGTTGTATTTTATTTATCCAGACTAAAAAATATAGCATTGCTTATGACAAAGACAGGAAATATTAGTTGCTCTCTATTTCATAAAATGCCTTTGGAATGATCATAACTAATGTTTTAGTATTGTGAGGCAACTTCTGCAAGCTGATTTTCCAGTATTAAAATCCTTAATTGATGCCGCGTGACTCTTCTTAATTAAACAGATTTTTATACCTTAACAATTCTTAATTTTTCTTGTGAGGCGCAGAATGAATCAGCTACAATTTTATAGAGATTATTTCGACAATGATTATTCGTCAATAAAAAGTATGTGCTGGCACAATTTTGTAATTTTAACATAATAACAAATTAAACTAATCAGTTATGAAGATTTTAAGACGCTAATTCATGCCTGTCTTGTATTGACGCATATTCTCCACTTATAATATCATCAAATAATAACCAACTTATGTGGCCTATTTTTCACAAATTCAAGTGGGAAATAATAAATAATGGAATGTCTAATAATTTTACAACCCACAAAGCTCAGCCGGTTCAAGTACGGTTGTGGCGAAAACAACATAAAAACAAGTGAATTATCAAGTCATTGTCTGGCTTTGTTGGAACATGCCCAATTACTAATTACTAGTATAACGCAAACAAGGTATTACATTTTCTGCGACGCAATTCCACATCTTCCGATCCGATATGAATGACACAGTTTTTACTAGTGCAGTCTTGACAGTGTGAAATGAACCGGTCGTTCTACGCCTCACATCTTCCGTCCTACAGCAACAAAACAGAGTGGCCTTGAACAACGCGTCATTGCATAAATTAAGGCGTGAACAATCTCTCTGTGGAGATTACGGGAAATGTTTACACATAACCTACCACAGGTTTTCCAATACCTAAATATAAAATGCTTTCCTTGCTCCCGTCATTCTAGAATGCAATTCCAAATTGTTCCAGAAACCAATTTCCAAAGTTTGACTTTCATTAAAAAGGGTCAATTGTTTTCTGATTGACTGTATGACGTAAAAACACTAAATTCATAAATAAAACTGCCTCCAGCACAAGGAAAATATTTCCTGGAAAATCTAGACAAATATAAAGCATCCCTGAATATTTCTTACAATTTTAAGCCAAACTTAGAATCTAGATTTTTCGATTGCATGCAAAAAGTAATCAAATGCTAAAGACATTTCCAAACAGAAATGGTAAAAAATAATTGACTTAACGATTTTGCCCTTATCAAAGTCATGCCGTGCATTCAAATAAATATAATGATTGGGGATTCGCACAATATTAATTTAATGTTTCCTTATTAAGATTATGGAAAATACCAAATGTTTGGGCATTTCTATTTTGAAATTTTGAAACAGTAATTTTAGGCATGTCCCTTTCCTACGCTAGTTTTAAAAATTACGAATAAGTTATCAGATGCTAAATGTCCAAGTACTTATGTATATAAACCACGAGTGCAAAAAAAAAACGCAAAAGGTTCATAATCCTTAATACATTCAATTAATTACATGACCTGCTGCGAAATACCCATGTGAAGATCTCCAAAGATTTTTCCCATATACATACTTTCAAGTTGCAGAATTATCTCTTGGCCATTCCATTGAATAGTCCTCAGACAATAAAAAAATTATTCAGACATTTTACATAACACTTCACCCTTATCAGAAAATTATAAGCTTAGGTTTTTACTACGCTAGAACCTACGAGAAAAACAAGAGCAAGTAAAACAAGTAGTAAAAACCGTATGTGTAGGAGAGACTGAAATAACGTGCTCTGCAAAGAATTTTACATTCATCTTTAGAAAACACATTTCACTCAAGCTACCTAACTGCGTATTTTCCACAGACTACGACACACCTCCAGTCTCGGTTGGTTCCCATTGGTGGAAAGGGAAACATCGCAATGAGACGATCTGTGGAATTTCGCGAAGCTAATATATAAGGATTTGGGATGAAGGCCAGGGCAAACAATCGTTCATCACGTTTCATTCAAGTTGGAAGCTTCGTAGTGCAGTTGGAAAACATTTCTATTCGGGAAAAGTGCAGTCAAGGCGTGAAGAGAAAGGAGATAACTTATTGCTAATTTACTAAAGCAGGAAATAAGTTATTTGGTTGAACATTTTAAATACTGAACTGATAAAGCCAAGAGTGTTTTGAGGCTCTGGAAAAAAATATTCCAAAAGTGAAAATTTGAGCAGTGCAAACAAAATAATAGTTGAAATAGAATGACCCAAATTGTGAAACAAACCGCAAGCCTTCTCCTGAGCATTATTTGCGTGCTCATGTTCCCAGCCTTTGTGGTCCTCTTTACCCCAATCACAATCTTCAGATTTATTACAAGAACATCATTTTGAGAACCTCGGCTGCAGCTCTTAGGTAAAACATTTAAATTACAAAGAACATATATTTTTCTAGATTAAGCTGGAGAACCTTTCTTCTAGCTCAATCGATTACACCTGCAATACGGAAACGTGAAAATAGCACAATTATTGATTTTTATATTTTTTCCGCAGGTCATTCCTCTTTTCCGTGACTGCCGGCCCATTCACGTGGCGAAAGTGGCACATTCTAAGCAAAGCGTTTAGTGCCTAACCCGCGTTCAAAATGCAGACTTCATTTAATTGCTCCAATACTTGGCTCGCATTCTACATTCGACTCAAACCATTCCGATGGAAGTAATTGGGGAGAGGATGGAAGATTAACAAAGGACAAAGAAACGAGCTGCTTAGAATAATTCCCAATACATTTTAGCATTTATTACTACCACGTGCAATTTTTCAGTCAGCTGGGGCTATAAAAAATCTCTGCAAGCTTGAACTCGTTGCTGGTCGATTTGTTCGCTTGCTACACACTTGTGAAGATAAAAATCGTAATCTGATCGGCAGACTAGACGACATTGCCCAACGTTGAATATCGCTACTGTTTATCTATACAGCCACCGTTCCTGAACATTGCTTCGTCCATGAATTTCTTATAAGCCATAATGGTTGGATCTCACTTACCTCTTAAGTATTTCTTGTTTTATAGCATTTATATTATTTTTCTTCGACCCTTACACTTACAAGGATATTCATACTTATGTCAAAAACGCAGGCGCTATTCAAAATCATTTTCTAATACAGAATTTAATTCTGAATCTATACAGCCACCGTTCCTGAACATTGCTTCGTCCATGAATTTCTTATAAGCCATAATGGTTGGATCTCATTTACCTTTTAAGTATTTCTTGTTTTATAGCATTTATATTATTTTTCTTCGACCCTTACATTAGTCCATCCTGACTAATTTAGCCTGTTAATGAAATGATTGCTCAGATGAAGATGATGGTTTGTGAGATGAATGATAATAATTAAGTGCTATATAAAGTAACTAATAGATGTAGGTTTTAATGAAAGACGATTGCCAAATGTTACCATATTTTTAATACAACTCTAGTTATATTTATAGATAAGCAATGTTTGTTTAATGTCAATTGTTGACTTTACCTAAATTTTGCGAACTTAAGTATTCAAGTCAGTTAGTGTTGAAAGAGGCCACTTACGTTTAATAAAACAGTAGTTGTTCTGTTCTAAATTCATCCATTGAATGGATTCCATTCAATCTATGGCATTCTTGTACAAATTATGCAAAATATAAATATTTTAGATGAGAACTTGGTTAGTTTTCCAAAGCATTTGTGGTGCCAATTGGCATATTTTTTATCTTAATTTTTATCTACTTCTCATGTTTAAGTTGAGTCAAGAGTCAGATTCTTCGCTCTATTATTTTCATGGTCATGTTTTGGACATCATTCCCTACAAATCCTGATGTACTCATATTTTGTATCTTAATTTTTATCTACTTCTCATGTTTAAGTTGAGTCAAGAGTCAGATTCTTCGCTCTATTATTTTCATGGTCATGTTTTGGACATCATTCCCTACAAACCCTGATGTACTATAACGGGTTAATTGCAACACGAGCTAAAGTAGTTTTTGTAAATTTTTTTTGAATATTTTGCTGTTAAGTTTTACGTACAAATATATCCAGTTGAACATGCAAACGCTTACCTTTTTATGAGCTAGAGGAATAAAATATTTAAATCAAAAATTAGAAGAATTTTCTGAAGATTCACATATTTCGCATTTTATGATGGATGAGCATTCATAATGATCAGAAACGCGTTAAAATGCAGTTAAGCGTAAATCCGTTTTGCAACAAAATGGCAAAATGCGTACAGAATCGAAATCGAAATGACGTTCTGCAATTTTATATGCTTGCCACAGACCAGCTTTGCAATCAATTCAAATTGCAGCTTTGTCGTTTCTTGACAGTTACTGATTCGTTCTTTTCCACCCTCCAACTTGAGTCTGACAAGGCGCTAAATGAAAAACTCGTTAAACGCAGTAGCACCTTTTACTTTACCCACATCACGCTAACTTTTTATAACGCATGTGTAAACCGCGAAGTAATAAGCAATTAAGAAAGTGGACCGCAGTTTCTATTTTTATTTTTTGTGTGATGATGAGCCTTCGCCTCTTTGTTTGATGATGAATGAAAATGCACTTTCATTTCATGCAGCTCCCTACCAATCTGTATTGATCCAACAAAAGAATTCTCTCAATTATTACCTGGCACAGCATGCGTCGAAGCCTCCACAGATGGCTAACGATTGCAAAAGATGTGTACTGCATACTCATATCAAATGACCGTTGCAAACGCACTTTTCTATCTTAAGTCTCGTATTAAGGGGGATGTGGTGAAGATTGAAGATGCATATTAAATCAAAATATATTTAGATATGTCTATAGACATTATTGAAGCATGAACGCAACGCCAACATGAAAGAGCAGATTTGTAAGATTAAAGCTATATAACCACGAGTGGAAATATATCTCGTGATTATTTTTAGTTATTATGAGTAGGATTCGGATTCACTAATGAATAAAAGTAAAGGATTTATTTAGCATATTTTAGTATTTGTTGGCGAACGAGATAAATAAATTTGGCAGATACAATTCAGGCTAGGGAGGCTCTACCTACACACGATCCAAATAATTTTTTATGGTGGACTTTGCGTAAAACCTTAACCTTTATATTGAGGAATTTTAGATTTTGATTCTAAATCGTTGCCTAATTTTATAAATCCGTTCTTCATGTAGTCCTCCACTTGTATATAGTCAAGATCGTTTTTTACGCTTCGTCTCACTAGCACACAAAAAGCTACTGAAGACTTAAGGGTGTTGGTGATTTTACTGTGTTAGTTTTAATGAAAGTGCAGAAGAGCTAGAAAATGTTTGAATCGTTTGTGTCATTTGCATTCTTTCTAAATTTTGTGGGATGGCTAATGGCATGTGGGATTTTGTCCATGTGGATTTACCCCTGCTATGTGTTGACATGTTGGATGGGAGAGTTTACAAGGAAAAAGTCGGAGGCTGCGGCTGCAAGGGGGTCGCTGAATAAGTTGCAGCGTGAAACAATTAAGTCTTTAAAAAGGTGAGCAATTTAATAGCCTGTCAATATGTGTGAAAATTCCAGCCTCCGAAATAGCTTATATCTGTACAACTTCAATTGTGAAAAAAATCATGTTGTAATTATTAGTGTTACCTAATTATTATCTGTAGGAGCATATGTCTTGCTCAAAACTTGAGTTATTTTCGTGTTGAGATGCAGTGCAGCTTCAATCTATTGGCTAATTTTATTTACCTCTCATCCATAATACAAACGTGATAGTGATATGCTAAAATTAACATTATAGAGCTGCGCTAGTGAACGCTTCACTGAATTTTAACTATTTTCTAGCAATGCGTACTTATGAAATGAAAGATAATTTTTTTACTTTGCTAATATTTCTCTATCCACGCTTATGTATTGAGAGCATTAATCAATGTGGTTTGTGGTTAAAATGTATTAATCAGTGTTTTCCTGTTTTGTGCACAATTTTGCAATTTGTACATATCGTAACTTGTCAAAAACATTTCCTGTCATTAGTTGTCCTAATAGATTTAAACATTTTGAGCTATATAATAATAGGACAAATTTCCCTTCCTAACTTTTCTTTGGTTTTTCTAACAGAAATGCCAAACACGCTTCCTGATATTCACCGGATCTTTGTCTATAATTTTGCCATGCGCATGTCCTTCCAAATTTGTGTTTGCTGTCCATCAAAACAAAACACACCAAATGCAGTGAAGTGGCTTGCTCCTTCTTTCTTCTAAATATACATCATTTTTAATTAATATTTTAAGTATCTTCAATGTACAATATACCATTTAACAGTAGTTTATGAATAAACGATTCAACCACTTGTAATTACCAAGCAGTGCATTATTAAAAATAATTTCTAAAGCTTCCCATCATCTATAACATTTTTCCAGGTGCGTCACTGTTGCGGTACACTGCTTATCTAACCCAACTAAATTGTTTCATATCAGTTTTAGTCTATCCAGACATCCAGAAAATTTTGGACTAGCATCTTTGCGTAATAATACCTATTATGTAATGTATTCTTATCACGCTCAAACGCATTTTGTATACGCTATGCTCAAGAAGCTGCAAATTGCAACTATAATTGCACTATTATTCTCCAGGCAGTATGCGTATTATGCGAATGATACCACAGGTAACTAATTGGAAGAGATGCTAAAAGTTGATGGCCACGAGAAGAAGCAGTCAATCCTAAATTCCAAGAGAGGTTCTCCTTACAAATTGTTCAATGATATTATTCTCCTCCCATTTTAGTTTTTAGGCTAAAGGTTTTCTACTTGTTTGCTTGGCCAGCGTGCTCAATAATGGTTTGTCCATTTTAGATTTTGGAGTTAAATATAAAGCATTGTGGAATACTTGAGGAAGGATCTGCTATCAAGGCAAACCACTAGACTTTATTGACAACTTTTTTGGAATATTTTATAAGCTATTGTTTCATCAGTTCCAACTAGTCTTTAGAGAGCTAACAATAAGCTGTCGCTCTGCGTATTCTTTGGAATTTAATTTTTCAGATTGCGCATTTGAAAATTTGTTTTATAGTTCCGAAAATGGATCTTGTAACCGCATGGGTTAGCTTCGTCTACTTGTTAAGTCTCTTCGGCTGGGTCCTTATTTTGGGATTGGTGTCAATGTGGATTTATCCATTTGTCGTTCTCGATTCATGGATGGGCTCAATGAAGAGTAAACCACCAACGTTTTATATGAATGGGTAAGATGAGGTATATCAATTAAAAGTTATCATTGTTCCAAAACTCTTAAAACTAAATTTAAAACTCATTCTTTTTCAGAAATTCGCATCTTGTCCGGTAAACCGTCCATTTACTGAAGACTATACAAAATGTTTCTTCCCAACCTTTCGAGTGGATGAATGATGGATTGTGAATGTTTGCATTTTTAAGTGTAGATAGTTCTTTTTTAGTCAGTTTTCAACTTTTGCCTTGTAAATATTTTATATTTTTTGTTCAATGTATAGTTAATTAACTTTATGTATTACGAAAAGAGAAAAAGTGTCAAGTAAATTCGATTAAACCGTTAGACTGACAAATATAATTTGAGTTACTATCAAAATCTAACAATATTTATTTGCAATCTTGTGGTACTCGTATAATTTTTCCATAAGTCAACAATAACAGTATTTTACAGCACTCATTTATAACAACGTTAATTATTACAACTGTTTTAACAAGTGAGATTTAAAACGAGAAATAGTAACAGTCCATCTAGGAAAACAGTTTGCTTTCAAGTACTATAATTTTTTATGTTAATACAAAATTAATTAAACATTTTCCCTTAAATTTTATTCCAAGATAGTCCGAATTCACGAAAGAAACGATTCACACAGTTTGTAATTCAGTTTGCAGAGTTTGAATAGTAAAATTTGAACTAAATTTAATCATTTTCAGCTACTTCTTCTCCCATCTATTTGTGAATTAGAGGCAGCTTGATGAACTTTATGATTGACTTTTGAAACTTACCCTCTTTATTCTTAAATTAACAATCCATATTTAAATTTAAAAGAAGTGAAATCTCTTTCCTAGACTGTTTATTGAATTTGACGCAAGTATACTCACCGTTGTTTGCATTTCTTGATATCACTTGTTTATTAAAACTAAATAGTAAATTAGCAAAACCATAAATATTCCCTTAAATAATAAATAAATACATCTTAAACATTTCTATATAACTTTTATATTCAGGCAATTTACGGGATTCGATACCTTCTCTTTTTATGTAATAATNTCACTTGTTTATTAAAACTAAATAGTAAATTAGCAAAACCATAAATATTCCCTTAAATAATAAATAAATACATCTTAAACATTTCTATATAACTTTTAAACGATTTATATTCAGGCAATTTACGGGATTCGATACCTTCTCTTTTTATGTAATAATTTCCTTATCCTCAACATCTTTGATGTAAGGATGGAATATGAGCAATTACGTCTTGTCATCGTACGACTTCGATTATCAATTCCTACGCATATCTTGATTGAGGAAACTGCTAGCGATTCTGATATTGAATTCTTTTTACTACACTGTAATTCGTCATCTCGTAACAATAACTTATCTAACAACTGCAACAACCTTTAAAGAACTTTCATTAACAATGAGAATCAACATGACTGATACAAAATTGCTTATCTTGTGAAATGGCACATGTCTTCTATTATATTAGTAAGTAGATTAGGTGAAATTAAACTTGATTAGTTTGGACATGGAAAGACTACTTGGCACGGTGGTTTCTGTAGGTATTTATAACAAGAGCAATTTGTGAAATGGCACATGTCTTCTATTATATTAGTAAGTAGATTAGGTGAAATTAAACTTGATTAGTTTGGACATGGAAAGACTACTTGGCACGGTGGTTTCTGTAGGTATATATAACAAGAGCAATGCCTTCTAGTATGAAGTGGGGAGGAAAGTTCTCCAAAACTCCTCCATTGTTAAGTACAACTGGTAACAAAATTCAAGAATTGTTTCCTCCGTTTAATAAAAATAATTACGCAAACCAAATAAATTAATCTATAATTCCATATCAATCATTTTTAAACTGTCCTAAGATATTGCAAAGTATTCGCCCCAAACAAATTTCAATATTTTAAATTCATTTACCAAATATAAACGCAAAGTATTATGGACAAAATGTTCCTCGTAATCTTTCCATCTTCATAGTTAATTCAACCTACCACCGCAATGATTAATATGTAATTTTAGTAATTAGTATCTGCTAATAAGTCGTACTCATTTTCTTAACTGGCATTCTATACGTTTTTTTACCTATTCTCAAAAAGGTAGCTTATAATTTTCGTGTATTATCTGGATAAAAACATTTCATAGTTTTTTAGACCATCATATAATTTCATTGAATAATTTTTGCTTAGGCTTTTTTGCTACGAAAAAATCTCATATTTTTTGTTTCCATCAATTCTTTTTCATAGGTCGGCCATCGTAAACATTTGTGAATTCTTTTGAGTAAAATAGCTGTACGCTTCTGCTTCTATTATACATATTTAGGTATCGATAGTTAATTATGGTGGTAATTATTAATTATATCTAAACGTTATTATTGGCTAAGCATGTCTGTGATGATGATAGCTCCGATGAAGAGGATCGTCTGATTCACTCACCGACTCGTTTTCTAACTCCTCAATGAATAATTTCACTACCCAAATTTCATAGACTGTGTAAAAGCAGCCGAGGCAGGACACACCTTGAGTAGGAATTTTTAAAATTTTTAATTCGGGATCATATTCCGTATAAAATGTTTCAGGGGGGAATTCCAGCCTCCATTCCGAGAAATGGCCGACCATTAGTGATACTTGGAACACACAAAGTTGGAGTATGATGACGAGGGAAGCGAGCAACACCCATATGGACAGTTTTTTAGAGCTTTGCTGTAAATAAAAGAGGGAACCACCCAGTTACAAACAAATTGGATTCAAATCCCCATCCACTTTTACTTTTATATTATAATTAGACACGAAACAGTAATAAAGGTATGGTAAATAGATTGAATTTTTTTACCGTATGCGCTCCCACTATCATACAAATAGAGAGGCCAAAATAGGTGACGTACACAACAACAAGAAAGCCATCAAAACTTGAGCTAATAGGACCTATAAAAAGAGAGAAAGCATTTCAGAGTGAGATACAAAATTACAAAAACTTTAAAATAGATGCGTAAAATTTCATGGGCAAAAACTTGTTTCGGGATTGAATGTTTTGCGTCTTGGCACAATGCAAGTATAAATATTTATGTAGGCTATTATTAAAGTGGTTGGAAAGGAATATAAAATTCTACAAACTATATTATGCTATACTATCCCGTCTTCTACTAGATTTTACGGTTATATAAGCTGAAAGTGAAAGAAATAGTAGAGAGAGACAAAATTTATTTAAATTACCATAATTTGGAATTCTTCCTGCGGCCACCCATTGATCAAAGGTTGTGAGGAGTTCATTCAAATGATAAATGGTTCGGATAAATGACCAAATCTAAAGAATGTAGTGCGGTAGTTGATGTTGATACAAAAGAGAGAGAGGCAAGAGAAAGAAATAAATATTTGGGTGAGCAAAGAGAGAAAGTTATATCAGGTGATATGATTAAGTTGCATGATGCATGCCGAAGTGTAAAATGGTACACTACGGTATTGTTTATATTCGTAAGAGTTGCAAATGGATTACGTTTACAAGGAATATTCAATCGTAAATTTAAATGGTTATACTTAATACTACATTATAAATGTTTTCATTATTCCGTAGGTGCATTTGGTTGTTAAAAGAGAAAGGAGAGAGAGAAAGTCGGTAAACTTACAAGATCATAAAGTGCCAAGTAAGACACACAAGACTGTAATTGGTATTCACAACAGGGATGGACCATAATGGACATTAGTATAGAGTAATTTAGTTCGGTAGTGGTAATTAAATAAAAAGGAAATGGTAAACGAAAAACTTTTACATTAGGAGAAACATAACTTCACTTTCACTTTTGAAGAATCGAATCATATTGCGGGCAACTTATAGGAATAAACGAAATAAACTAGAAGGTGGGAAGGAGTAAATTAGTAGTTGAGAAGGGAGGAGAAAGTGGACAAAATTTTAAGGTATTAAGTGATGAATAGCACTGTTGGGAAGCACTGGGATGATGAAGACTTTTAGCACTACCACGCTGACTCACTCCCTTCCAAGGTAGTAGTGACTTGAATGAAGTTGAGATTAAATAGGAATTTTCAAAGCTTCGAGTCCAACTTGGAAATTCCATGTTTTGGAGGCGGTAGTGATTTTTTCACAACTTTCACTAAACAACTTCCCATTTATCTGTAGGATATATTATAAAAGGATAAAGAGTGTAGATTTGCCGTTGAAATCAGCTCATCATAACCGTCCTTACAACTGCAAGTGTCACCAATAACGGACGGTTGTCCATT
The DNA here is from genome assembly GCA_027743725.1 of Rambutsinella grinnellia. NCBI lineage: Eukaryota > Metazoa > Arthropoda > Collembola > Entomobryomorpha > Entomobryidae > Rambutsinella > Rambutsinella grinnellia. The sequence continues at coordinate 1,137 of JAHZMU010000685.1, read as the reverse complement.
TTGGCTCCCACTAGCACTCTCAACTCACATCGGTTGTGTGCACGATGCTAGAATCTTTTTTAAATCTTTAATAATATTTTGACTAGTGCTTTATATCGCTCTCCTTTTGTTCTTTTTTTAGAGTATATAAAATACGCAATATAAAATGTAAGTAGCAAACGTATCTCTATCTCTCTTTATACTGTGTAAATCGTTATTTTTACACTTGTGCTTTTGTTATTATTACTTCGGGTGAAAGTGAGGATGGTATTGTGGTCTGGAAAGAATAAGGTTGCTGATGGTGGCAAGATAGCTCCTGCTGCTGCTGTTCATTACCAGTCTGCATTGCGCCTGGCAGAGCCAGTCTCCGAAAATCCGACTTGTTATTACCTCTCCGGTATCTAAAGGCTTTTCCAGTTTCCTCCGAGTGGTATGCAGCAATGTTGCTTTTGCTGTTGGTGGTTCTCTTGGTTCTTGAGGGTTTCCTTGCTGCCGGAGAAAGTATTTCTTCCCCATCTTCCTCCTCACCAATGCTGTTCCCGTCTGAGAATGATTCATCTTCGTTATTGTGGTTATTATCCTTGTAATATATTTCCTGCGTGGTGAAGGATTCCTCGTCTTGGAGAGCGTACTTGGAACATGTCCCTCCGCCGGAACACATCAAACTTTTCACGAGAAATTCGAGGCTTCTCTCACTTCCCCTTTTCACCACATTCATTAAACTAATGAAAATCTTGAATAGGAGGGCCCAAAACCAACAGAAAAGCAGATGCTTTAAATAGCTCAAGATAATTAACAAACTTTGAATTTTTCCATTCATCTTTCCTCCAGAAAAAACCTCACAATTTTATACGAAGATAAAATTTATGCCTGATCAAATACAGAAATTCTTTTTCTCAGATATTGATCAAACGGGGAAATGTAAAACACTTTCTCAATTTATTGATTGTTGTAATGGAAAATTCTATTAAACTTTCTCAACATCCGTAATATGATTATCATATAACCAACTTATACATTCCCTTTCCAAACTTTTCCTATACGACATCTGGAATAAATATGATGAGCATGTTGACCTGCTAAATATTTTATCAAGAGATATAATTTCACCAAGTCTGCTCCATTCGAACCCCTATACCCCTGTGTATTTTAATTGTG
>JAHZMU010000684.1:0-10241 GCA_027743725.1 Rambutsinella grinnellia | reverse complement strand
AGTTAATGATACATAAAAAGCAAATAATGAAGTTTGAGGTTCATTAATTTTCTCTCGCATCCGCTTACATGATCACTTAAAAATCCAAATTGAATTATCTATTCAAGTACAACTTCTGTCTTGTAACTAGCCACTGGTCCTTACCTTCTCCTTACCCGATTTTACACAACCTTCAGACTTTCAGAGATTTGGAGTTTTAACCCATTACCCTATCTTATATCGGCACAATGCCAAAACGATGTTGATATCGGGATGGAGTCAAGTCAAAGTAAGAAAAGGTTGAAAAGCTCTTATCAATCCCATTACAATGTTGCCTTCATAGTAATTTGACTGTTTGACTGGTAAGGGTGGCATTTCTTTACTGATTTTGAGTTTGAAAAGTTTAAAGAAGGAGTTGTTTTACAAATACTTGAAGATAATGATTTAAACTTGTTACAATAAATCAATCATTTGAGCTGTTGTAAAATATTCTGAAACTGTATCATCTCTTTGAGAGAAACGACATAATCGGACAAACGAAATGGGATAAAATGGTCTCAACATGTCAGACAATGGAAATGGGCAGTATTTTGGCATGCATAAAACATGATTTTGCATGGTTTTTCTCTCCGTAATTGTGTTTTGGCTTGTTGTGTAAAAGTAGTTCAAAACAGGATGATGATAATGATAATTGACAAAGTCTTGGGAGAAGACGAAATATCAACCAGTTTTCTTAATGCCTTTATAGCTTATATATCATACCGTTTGTCTTCTTAATGAGAATTGTAATAAGCTGTTTGTCTCGCTCCTATGCGTATCAATGTTCGCGGTGGTCAAAATTTTATAAAAATTAACAAGATATTTTAATGAAACTAGTGAAGCTACCAAGTTGCGCAATCAGGGAAAGAAATGACGAAATTGCTTTTCAAAAGACTAGCAGGATTGTTTGAAATAAATTGATAAAAATGATATAAAATGTTAGCAATTCGAATTTAGATTTATAACAGCGATAAAAGAAGGCCCGGATAGTTACCCGTCATAGGTCATATTTGATACGGATACCCCTCATGGAGGTTTTGCAAAATATTTATGAAATATCTACCCTACCACCCTAGAGGAATGCCATTGATCCATTTTGCAATATGACAACGACTTTTTGGTACTTGCTAGTCAATAATATGCTCGTGGGTCTCGAGTCTCGAGATTATTTGAACTTTTTACTGCGTGAACTTTTAGCTTTCAACGGTTTGCACAGTTTGCCTTGGCTAGTCAAAACAGAATAAATTGGGCTATTTTCGCCTTTAATTTATTTGCTCTTACGAGAAACTCTCATATATGCTTATCTCCGTTCTTAACGGCATCTTAACGCTTTTTAAAGATGTCGTTTATTTCCCTACAAAATTTATTCTACCGTAAAGTATAGTTACAGCTTGACCTTTCACATAAGACCAGGCCCGACGTTGACAAATATAGGTTGGAGTAGAGTCTTATTATGTGACCAAAAGGTGTGTTACTAGAAAAGGGTTAAAGCGCTTAGAATTTTAACATCCTTTGAACTAAGCGACCTACCTACTTCCTCAATAAAACATCCATGTTTACTTATGCAAGAAGTGAAAAAAATCAAATTTTTTATTGTCCACTTTTCCTTAACCCGCACAAAAGGTGGGCTTGGTCCCGGTTTAGATTTTTATTATTAAGTAAGGTCCAAAGACTGAAAGGGGATCAGGTTTTTATGAAGTTGTTTAAATGGGATGGGCTATTTTTGTAGGAATTAGTGAAAAAATCTTATTGTTTTTAAGCGTGCTGTGAGTTATTTTGCTTAACTAAATATTGTTCAAAGGTTGTTGCTCTTATCATGTCATGTTCAGTTTGATGACAAATGACAACAAGCAAACAATAAACGGAGTAATGGATCACCCTAAAGTCAAGTGATATGTGATAAAACATCCCAATTGTACAACTTAAGTACTGAAATAAAAGCTTCATTTCACAGATATGTCTGAAATTAGCTAAATAACAATAACAAATTGAGAAACGTGCATAAACGTTTATGCTAATTCTCCGAAATCTGGTCTGGGATGGGGAAATGAGTCATGCTTGACACGTACGCAAAGTTTTTAATTATTTGACAATGTTGAGGGGTAGCGATAAATTCATAAGCAAACTTTAAAGATGTCAGCAAAATGGTTGAGCTCTAGAGGAATGCAAGCTTACAGGATTATGCTTATTTTATCACCGGATGCTGAGCTCATTTATCTCAGATCTGATTTAAGGAACATATCACAGTGCGATTTTACCCAAATAATATAGTAGTGAGATAATATTAAAAGAATTAATGTAATATGAGTTGGTTATAAAAATAAATTTTACTTGTAACTGACGGCTTAAGTTTTTCTTGCGCATATCATATTTATGAGGTAAAGTGGAAGTTAAAATAAATGCTAACGCTTTCATTCAGACTTTCATGCACTTTCGTGCTAATATGCAGACTTCGGAATTCTTTATGCTCGAATGATTAACCGAGTATGGAATCCATGCTATGGATTTGTCCATGTCAGACTGGTTTTAGGCAACGCTGTAATCTAGTGATACACTACTCCGATGTATGTATGATCTCTCAGTTATAACATGAATGAAAAGTTAACACATGTGCGAACGGAAGGAAAATTCATGATGATAATTGCATTACATCAAATCAAACTCGAGTATTGACTGTATACAAGGAGCATGGCAAGAGTGCATTCCTTTTGCGGACCAAATCAAATGTCATTTTTGTATTTTAACTGTGGTCGGCATTGGTGGTTTGAATCGAAGTCAATAGAACAAAAAGTTTCCAAACCTTCTTCTACTTTTGTGTGTTAATCAAACATTCAATTGTGCTGTTGTAAGGATTAACTAATAATTTTTACTATAAAAGTAAAGCTCATCAAGAAAATTATTCATTCCGAGTTTTTTACTCGATCGTGCTCAGTTTCCTTCCACAAATCCTCCAACCGTTCGCGTCCCACCATTTTACTTTACCAGTAAATTTGTGTAGTGCAATTTCAAAACCAGCAGTGTTCAACTAATTAAAAATGGCTACTGCAGTTGATACTACCAAAAAGAAAATTATTGATAAAGTAAGCTATGAGCTGATCTTGTTGGCTGATAGTTTGGCACCCTCTCCGGAACTGATTAGGATCGGGAAAGACACTCTCCAAAAAGTAAGTTCTAGAAATAGAGAATCATATTCAAAATGGCTTACAAATTTTTACTCGTATCTACATAAATCGATTGCTTTATAAAGGTGTTCACGAAGATTCAAAGTCTTCCTAACTTTTCCGTTAATCGATGTCTTTTTGGAGGAAGTGTTGGGAAGAAAACTTCTGTCCTCTATCCTGATTTCGATGCTGTCGTCTTTTTAAACAAGAAGATGCCTCCTTTGTATGACGAAGTCGAAGACTTTCACAAGATACTGACATTGGAAGCCAAATCTTTCGGGATTATTCCAGAGAGTATGGTATGTAGCGGCACCACTGTAACGGCAGAGTTTGAAAACGGTGTGGAGATGGACTTGCTTCCTGCATCTTGCTTTTCTCAGGACCCCGAGAAACAAATTGAGGAAGTCTACAAGCTCATTGCTCAATACCCTGAAAAGTACCAGAACTACAGCAGCAGCTTAGCCGATATTCAAATTCGGTTTATGACAGAACAAGATGGTCCCACGCATCAGTTAATAAGATTGGTAAAATTCTGGTATAAGACGCTCACTCTCGATGATTACATTTATGGGGGCAGCTACTTGATGGAAGTACTCTCTGTAACAGTTTGCATAGAACTGGCTCGAGCTGACCCTTCCAAAAAGTCATTTCCAATGTTTGAAGGCTTTAAAGCTGTGCTCAACAAAATTGCTAAGATTTTCACTTTGAAAATTGCATATCTTCGTGAAAAGGGTAAATGGAAATTACTCAAAGAGCAAGAGATAGCCCAACACAAGAAGCGTTTTAGTCCGTTAATTCTTAGTCGAACCCGGTACATCATCGATCCATCAAATCCCTATAATGACTTGGTAAAAAATTTGACCGATGAGGTCATCGACAAACTAAAGGTTTGTGCAACCAAAATGTTAAAAAGAATTGAGAAATTAGAGACAGTTGACAGTAATGAGCTTAAAGATGTTGAGCAGCCTTCCATGAATGTAAAACTTCATGTTGACAAGATTTTTGAGCCATTATCATTAGTCCTCAAAGACAATAAGTACGCTCCTGCTGGAATCCCCAGTAGGGTTTTGGTCCATTATGACTATCAGAGTTACAAATCTTTCAACTCCAAAACTACTGAAAATAAAAAGGGTTTCTTTCTGAGTAACAAAGAGGCAAAGAAAGTTAGCAAGACTGTAGCCACTAATCTCATGACATTAGTTAGGGGAAAGGCGAGACGAGAAGGAAATAGATATATCTATTCCAACGGTCTTGCCAGCATTGCTAATAAGAAGGACGTGAAGCTCGCGGTGGGCAAGTTCCTTGATGAAAATTTTACTAAAAACATGATTCAAGAGGGAGCAGCAAATGATCAACACAAAAATTGTGATGTTACATTGTATATTCCTTACCACTTTGAGGGGAAAGCTTATGCTATTCGATTTAGTATGAAATGGAGTTAAAAAGTAAAGAGTTTTGAGGTAACATTTTTGTACGAGAGTAAAACTCTTTGTTTTATTATTGTCATGTTTCAAATTACAATAAATGTTCTGGGAAATAAAGATAAATTATCCATGATTTTCACAAAAAAGTTGCTAAGAACGGGTTTTCCACAACTTTCACGCCTGCGCGCATGCAGCAATTCAGTTTGGTTCTCTTACCAATTTTCTTCGCAAACATAACAGCATATTTTGGCACACTTGATCCATCTAATTATCATCATCAAAAGTAAAGTCTCGATAAACTCATCATTATAATGACAGCGACAAGCACCACATATTGCAAATAATTTTCGCGACAAAAGATGCATCCGCGTATTTCACTTTTTTCAAGAGAAATTTTTGCAAATTTCTTTTGGGATGGATGGTGTCACTCACCAGCAAAAGTGCATAGGCTTGAAGAAGATTATTATTTCATGCTACTTTTATTAAGCCTTTCCTTTTATGCATGGCTGGTTGTGGGATTGATGTGGAAGGATTTAGAGATGATCATACTATTTTGTCTGCTCAAGTCCTTAATAATATGAATAAAAGGGATTAAAAATATCTCGGGAAAATTACCTCGGCTTTTTACAAGATGAGTGGGTGAGTTGAATGAGTAAAAGGTGTCGGAAAAGAGATGAAGAGAAGGAATTTTCATTGGTCGTGCTCTAGTGGTGCCTTCACATGCGTAAACGGAGCAACAGGAGAGCGGTAGTCAGACAAAATTACCAACACCGAACCGTATTCTCAACTAGTTAGTAATGATTGATGTTTTGACTTGTTAGAAATATGGTTTTCTAGTGCTTCATGGCATTATTATTATTGCATAATACCCCGGTATTATTCTTATCTTTTAGTAGAGAGTGCAAGAACATACCCATTAAAAAGAATCGTATCAGGTATTACCTCACTAATCGTAAAAGACTGAAAATTCTTGCAACGTTTAGCCAAACACGCTTTTTTCACTAAGAATTTTGTTATTTAAGAACATACCCATTAAAAAGAATCGTATCAGGTATTACCTCACTAATCGTAAAAGACTGAAAATTCTTGCAACGTTTAGCCAAACACGCTTTTTTCACTCTGAAGAACTTTGTTATTGTTATCAGAGCTTATTTTCACCAGCCATAAAGGGTTTTTTAAAGCTATTTTTTTACAAGATGGATTTCTGTATTGATGATAGAGAATATAATGATGTGCTACTGACTGACTGACTTTTTAAGATGAAAAAATGAATTGTATGTGTTATGCTCAATGAAATTGAAATATCATTATGGAAATCTGTTTTTGCGAACCTGCCATGAATTAAAGTGGGGAATAAGTATGCCATGATCATCTTCCCGTATCTTCCATTCTGATTATTTGGCCTATTTTGCAAGAAACATTTTCATTGATTATGATGGGAAGGGGAACAGTATAGAGAAAATGAAGGCATTGAAGACACGAAGAAATGACTAATGATGATATTGACAAGCTAATTTTAATCAAGTTTTGTGACAGGTGTTCATCATTGAAAAGTCTGCATGACAAAATTAATTTGGATAATTTAATTTCTTTCAGATGACCACCATGTCCTGGACCACGTTAACCAAAGCAATGATCGCAATCCTACTTCTATGCCAGTGCCAAAGTACCAATGCCGCAGTAACATCTCAAAATATTGCATTGCAATTGAAAACTTTTAAGAGAAACTCAGAATCTCAGTCAATTAACTCCAACCGATACTCGGAAAATGGGCCAAAACCGTCGAAAAAATCCCTCGTCGACCAATTTCCAGAGAGCACAATCACCAGAATAAAAATGATCGCACCAAAATCGGAAGCTGCGTTTCTCTCAGATCCTAAAACAATACAAAAGCTGAGATCAAAGACGAGGACAAACAGCCGGTTTCTGAGAACATTTCCTCCTCTAGAGCTTTACAAGTATGCAAAGAGAGCAGGCTCCAAAAATGACTTTGAAGACCAGGAAGATCAAAGGAAAATATTGCTGGGGAATCCGAATAAAATTAGGGCCAGATTAGAGAATGGAAACTCTCCCGTCTTTTACATCAGATTGCCCCCTGCGCCATACGTTTATGTGCCTGGCATTGGGTATGTTTCGCCACATCCTTATTCGCATGGACCTCAGTTTGGAGGAATGCCTGGAATGTCCTTCGGACTTCCTAGTGCGCCGGGTAAGCTAAATAAGCTTTTTAATTGCTTAAGACAACAAAATAAATCATTAGTATTTTTTATATAAAGTAGCAACATTTCATCTCATTTTGCAAAAAATCATAACCTGCCCTTCACGTATTTTGATAAATAATGGCAAACATATCAAATGTGAAATTAAACCAGTAACAAATCAAAAAGACACTTTTCCACCTAAATTGTTTTTGCAATTTCNTCATAACCTGCCCTTCACGTATTTTGATAAATAATGGCAAACATATCAAATGTGAAATTAAACCAGTAACAAATCAAAAAGACACTTTTCCACCTAAATTGTTTTTGCAATTTCTTTGTTTGTATTATCGTGAGTTAGGCAAAGTAATTCGTTTGACCTCTGTTCCTCTGTTGAGGTAATGGATCTACTTGGTTGTTTTTTCGTTACTTGAAATAATAGAAAAAATACTTGCTACCTCCTTAAATGATGATAATAAATTGACGCACCTGAAGGTAGTGCGAGTGGCTTTAATATAGCATGCGTTTTTCGCCTCATAAATCACCAGATGGTCCGTGGGATACATCGTGGTTGTAGTCAGACAGGCAGTGAAATGATAATGCAATTTAGTGCAATCTCAAAAGATGTACATTTTCTCATCTCTACATAATTTCAAGTACAAATAGCCACAGAAGTAAACTACATAAATAAATCATATTATTACTATTACTTATGAAATGATAGTTAAATGAAAAGATTGTAATTTTCATCATTTGCGTCCACTCTTCCGTTTAAAATTGGTGGTGTAAAGTACACCTCTTGCTAGTAATTTTAAAGCTAAACTTTGATCTCATCGGTGATACGGATAACTATGGGGCTTAGGGTGAAGATGAGTGAGAAAGATTTATCTTCAAATTCATACTTTTTTATATTTTACTCGTATACTTTCTTGCTGATAACATTCGCTCGCAGTACATCATAAATTGTATCAAAACAAAAGTGTTTTAACGCAACAATGTATGAGTTTGTAAGCAACATGTAGGGTCGAAATGGTTTTAACCCGTGATATTTTACCGGCACGGTTCAGAGTGGGTGGTAACAATCTCAGTCTCTTCGGCAAAAAAAATGCCAATTAAGTAATTACCCCCAAAGAGTACCCGACTAATATCAATGAACCATTGAAGATGAAAAATATTACCTTTACTACGTACTTTACCCAAAAAGCTCAATAGTTCAATTTGTACAATTTTAATTAATTAGTTCTGTCAAGCTCAACTCAATTGTATTTGAATGAAAATTATGACGCGTAGTAAATTAGTACAAATAGCTACTTGAATCACTTAAAGCTACGTCAATTTCATGATGCTTTTGTGAAAAATATAACTGGCTAATGAAAATTATGACGCGGAGTAAATTAGTACAAATAGCTACTTGAATCACTTAAAGCTACGTCAATTTCATGATGCTTTTGTGAAAAATATAACTGGCCTTGTGTAACATGGTCTACGCACTTCCCCAGGCACCGCGTACGTAATAAAGCTATTTTCCCCCGAAACCCGTGACAAATGACAGGAATGCAGGATAGTACTGGCACTTGTTCGAGACGTATAGGTACTTGCAAGTTGCGAACTTAATGCCTTAATATTGTTTGGAGAAACTACAACACGTGCGGGACCTTAATACAATTTGGGTTGAGCCTAAAGACATTAAATTTATGGGATGATGATCTCTGAATAGCAGTCAATTCCCCGGGTGAAATATTATTAGCAAGCTTTAATGTCAAGGTTGAGCCATTCGTCATTCTTTAACTGCTGAAAAAATTAAGGCACGAGTTTCGTGCGAAAGTTCACAAAAAATCAACAAAATGACGCATTTTCACCAAACGGATCTGGTCCGTGTGAAGTTGTAAATTATACTTTGTTTCATTGGGGTAAAATGTAAAACTCACAGGTAATCGTCATAAGATTCGGATGTTTCTGACGAATAAGTTTTGGTGCCTTCAAAGCTTTTTAACGTATCATTAATTCAGACACACATTTACATGCAGAATTCAGACTAGGGGAAAAGATTTTGTGCAAATATTTCTCGTATCGAATGCGATTATGAATGGTTGAGATAAATTGTGTCGTTCGGCTTCACTCATCGGTTATCCTAAAGAGATCGAGTAGGTACGTGCATAATTTAAATGTAAGGGCGCATCACGAAACGCATTGAAACCCGTTGAGTGTATAACACTGTACGATATCCGTTCACTTTTAAAAAATTATCAGAACATATCTTAGGACGAACACGAGTTTTCAGACATAAAAAGAAATCATTTTATAGGTATGTAAATTGATCGATTACAAAAAGACATTTTCTACCCATCACCTTTTTTATTAGATTTTTGAAAGTTATTTTCATCACATAAAAATTCTTATCAAGAAATAGATTTTATAAAATTTTATATTTTCCTCTAAAGTTGGCTTTAACGTTTGCGAAAAATAGTCATCTTGTATCTGAACAATGCTTGTTTCTTATTTCCTATTTTAAACAAAGTTAGAAAAGTCCCGACCTCCCAGAAGAACCACATTTCTTATTTTATATACCTATAATTTATGCGCACATGCTACCCTTAAAACCATTGTTTTCTACCACATGTTCCCCGCTCCGCATCTTCTTATTTTTACTATGAAGTCGGACCGACACCGCGAGGACCAGTGTCATTGTTTTTTGCATGGTAATAAAAGTTGATGTAGGTATATATAAATAATAGCACATTACTTTGCAAAATAATTGATTATCAATCAGTTCGGAGGCATGATGCAAATTTAAAGTTTTAGCAAAGTAGAAAATAAAATTTTAGGAGAAAGGCTTTACGAAAAACATTTATTTGGGGAGTTAATCCATGTTTATAAATATTTAACAATTGCTAGTTGTCGCTCCAAGACACGAACTAGAAGCGATTATTTGTTTAATATTCTAATCAGATTTTAAAAAGTGTAATTTAAGCACGTTAAATATTCTAAACTTTTTTAATTCGATTTTTATCTGAAATGAATCATTTTACAAAGCACCGGTATTTCATTTGATGTTTGTAGCATTCCTCATTTTCTCAAGTAAAAGTTTGAGCCAGACATAAAGTAATTACAATATTTTAAACCAAAAACTTGTCACTAAAAGATCAGCAGGTTAATATAGCACAAGAGCATGCAAGTTAGCGAAAAAAGATTTTAAAATAAAGCAGAGATTAGATATATCGTATTCCTTTCGCCAATCTACATGAGCAAGAAAAGGAGAAAATACCCACGCATGCCTTAAATCTGTGTTGTGACTATATTTCATAATTTTAGGAAAATTACTAAGATGGTATACTAAATGAAATAATGAGTTTTAAAACGGCATTTTGGGTGAAGATGAATTGTTGGCGTATCCCATTTATGGAAGTTGAAATGACTGGCCGCACACTACGAAGTGGCAG
>JAHZMU010000683.1:0-16033 GCA_027743725.1 Rambutsinella grinnellia | reverse complement strand
AGTTATCCACATAATGGAATTTTTTACTGATGTTACCGATTGACTGTTTTATTAATTACAGAGAGATCGAAAAACAATTGGGGAGGGATGGAATGAAATGAGTGAAAAAAAGTAGAGAAAAGATTTCCAAAAAGGGACTTTTCTTCTGCCATGTGTGCAAAGAAGTTGATCTGTTAAAACAAGAAAAAAGTTTTCGACTCATCACAAGTCATTGCAATATAATGTCCTCTAAAGTTTTATTCTCCTTAACGGAAACCACTTACATGAGTGGTTGGAAATGGCGAAAAATATCTCTGTCGAATCAAACTGATGGTCTGAAATGGAAAGTCGAGCTTCATCCATTTCGGCAGATATAGAAATAGTTTTATTGTTGTTCCAGGCAAATAATTCATCGTTAGTTTTATGAGCCTGAATATTTGTGTGATGTAGGTGGGACGACAGAGAGTATGAGATGGGAAGGACACCTTCTCGGATTATTTAAAGGAGAAAGCTAAAAGTGTTCATTTTGTGTAAGTGGTGCTACAGCAAAGGACCATTCCTTACACCGACCAAGGGAAGAGTCATTGTAAATAGTCATGAGAAGAGGAGAAGAGAAAATTCCATAAATTTTCTAACTGGATAGTAAGGAGAAAACAGCGGGTGGGAAATGGGAATCAGAGCTCTAAAAGGAATCGCAACGACTTCCTGTGATCCTACTGGAAATTGATAAAGAAGTTGCTACCTTTCCCCTACGTCCTTATAGAATGGTAGACAAGGGGAAAACCGGAGGTAAGGTTTGTGGCAGCACATGAGGAAGAAAGATCCTCTTGGCTATTTGACTTAAGCCTGGGCATCCATATCCTAAGCATTTCATACTGGTTAAAATCATATTCTATGGTCTGTTTACCGTTCAACTTCTTAACTTGTCTCTTCCTTAGTTTTAAAAATCATTTTTTAAAAACTTTCTTCGTCTTCTTTCCACTCTCCACTTTCACTATTTTAGCCGGCATCTTCACTTTACAGCTTCGTTGATACATTACAGTTGGGAATGAAACGTGAGAGAAGATACTACAGACACACCTACTCATCTCAAACTCTGTCTTAAGAAGGTGCGGTACTGCCGTGAAGCTCACCGTAACTTCCCGTTGTCATCTCTTACCTTGTGGGGGAAAAGCTTCTCCCAACTTATTAAAGTGGAATGATACTTTCTAAACAATATCACTTACAAATGCTCCCACTCCTACCGCTAAATCCGGGCAACATTATTATGTGCAATTTTAAAAGCTTAGTCCCCCTATAATTCACCTTCCCCAATAGAATTTTCTTTCTATAATGTCTAGACTTTTGAAATGAATGCAGTCATATTACATTGTTGCGTGCCAGCTTTTTCTCAATGGATTGGCTCTTAAGGTCATTAAAGACGTTTCCAATTATCTTTTTCCAGAGACGTACTAAAAGTCTATAATTAAAGTAGTAAAATTTTAACGTTTTTTACAATCCAAAATTACTCTCTATTGAATGCGAGCGTTTTTCAATGTCAAGAATAAATGCAGGGGGGTTGATAATGACACAAAATGGGTAAAATAAGGTATATAATTGGGACCTAAAGTGAAGTGAAACTTGAGAAAGAAAGTTGAGAGCCCATCATATTTTATCACATGAACATTGAGCATTATTAAAGATCAATTTATAAGATTCCTTTTTATCTCGCAACCTACAAAATCTAAGTGAAATGGTGTAAGACAAAAGTGAAATTTTCTTTGAGAAAATCTTCATTTTGCATGTCCTGAAAGTATTTTGCTCGGGCTGAGAAAATTAAATGAAATAATATCTATTTGAACTCTCCGATTGCCATGTACGTTTGTTCTACTTTTACATCGTGCGAGCTCCTATAACCAAGCGTGTGCATGCAACACTTCCAAAACTATCTTTAGGGGAACTCTAATGCAAAAAATACTATAGCTGGGAAAAAAGTGAGGTGAAACAAGTAAAAAGGACGGAAAAGGTCTGACATGCAATATGATACTTTTCAAGTGATTCCAGTCTAGCCCCAGATTTTTACCCCAATGAGACAAAAAATGCTGCTTTTACCGTATTTTCTTCTTCACTGCATTTTTCTATTAAATGCTTTGATGAAGTGTGCATCATTATAGTATGGAGTAGTGCAGATTAAATCGCTTTTTGTGGTAGACACTTTCTCTGGCTAGAATTTCTTTCCAATATGGAAACGGATTAACTTTGAAACGGATTTTATTGCAGATTTTTTCTCTCCATAATTTGCCAAAGTGATTACAGATTCACCCAGAGACATTTTCTCCTGTAGCTATTCCATATAAATATACAATTCCCGTTTACTCTCCATTACAAAGATATTATTGGAGTGTATTTATAAAGCATATTGGAAAGAAGAGAAAAATGTAACATTTTGAGAGCATTTTTTGAAGTGATCTCATTTCATATAGTAGTTTGATATCCATTTCCGTGTATATAAGGATGTGTCCAAATCTAACCCCTTTTCTCTGATAGTTTACTCGCAAAATTTTCCAGGCATTCTCCGATTCAGCTGACAATCGAATACCACATCTAGTCATTTTGTCCATATCATTTCACATGTAATGGGAGACTAGGACAGTTCAAAAGTAATGGAAATGGGGATGTGTGTGGAGCACAAGGGGTTTCATTTGAAGTCATAAAGGAAGTGCAGAGAAATACCAACTCTTTTTCTCTCCTTTGGTCCTTCGTTTGTTCTTTCTTTTTTGCACTCTTGATTTGCTCCCTCTTCTTCTCTCTGTCATTCTTTTCCCTTCTCGTAGTATGTGCATGTCGATTGGAGTGTGAGAGAGGAGCAGAGTAACTGTGTTGTAACTGTCTTGAGTCACGATCACATAGGAAAATAGTCGTTTAATGAATCTCATACTTTTCTCTCCAGGTCTGCGTCTATAGAAGCTGAACCCGAAAAACACTTTCAATATTTTCACTTCCGAGAAATAAGAAAAAATCATTCAAACGTAACATGAATACTTGTGTCGTGGAACAAAACATCGCTTTCATGAAAATCACTTTTGGATTTCCCCCATGTGCATGTATGCGTGTGCAAGGAAAAGCTGTCTTTTGGTGTGCCCGAATGCTTAAATATGTGAAAAGATAAATACGTTTCACTTCACTGCACGGAGGAAATTTCGAATGCACAGAAAGTGTGTGTACATCATTGGAATAGATTGTGTGCCTTTTATCTCCTGCTGAAACGTCACTACAAATTTATGTACCTTTTTCTTCCTCTCTCGCCTTGGAGACCATTGGAAAACGTTTTATTGAACTATATGACAGTTAAATGCATGACATCCTTCAAACGACTTTTAATGCTCCAATTTTAAAGCAGAGTTGGAAGGGAAACCCAAGTCACCAAATAGTTGAAACGCCTGACAGAGCAGTCTAGCTGGAGATACCATCTATCAATATTTGCTTTTGGTTAGCTTCAGCTAGAGAATCGCATGCCCCAAATCCATTCAGGTGTTGTAGTGATACTAACCATTTACCCCTTTTTTAATATTCCCTTTCTAGAAACAATTTGCGCTTTTACATTCTACGCAAAATGGTCAATTGATGAAGCAGTCTGATCCTCACTTGACATACTTCTGCTTTAACATGAAAGCTTCCATGTATACAAAGGTGGTTTGTCAAGTTAGAAAGAATTTCTTCCTAATTTTCATCTCACTTTGTTCCACCCCCTCGTACACATGTTCACATTCTCAAATTGGCTCTTGTACATTTCAAACTATGCAATAAAAATTCCACGCACTATATTTGCTCCTAGAAGTCCAATATATTTCTTCCCATTTTTCCAGCCTTTACGAACAACCATAGTCCCTTTTAGGGGCTTGTTACTACTACACATATTGGTTTAAATACCTTATTTTCTTTCTATTATTATGTTGAGGGAGCATGCTTAAACGAATGCAATAATAGTTAGGTAATGATTTTCTCCCTCATTATTACCCTACTTTGTAGAGAAACAAAAACAAGTAGTAGTGGCAACTCTACTCAGGAAAAACTAAGTCACGTCTAAGGTAACAGGTACAAACTGCATAATGTTAAGAAAGCAGAAGAGAGAGAGAGAGAGAGAGAGAAAGAAGTAACCTCTCCGTAAGAAATTTCCGGTACTTGTCCTTCCGTCATGCTTTCCTAAGCCTTTCTCCCTATTAGCGTTATTACTGTTAGGACTAGAAAAAAAAGTAACAAAACAGCTGTAGAAGGCATACAGAACCGTTTTTATTTTCATGGTATACCATCAAGTAAGAAAAGTTTTTCTATGGATTCTTTATATAATAATGTACACCTCCCGAACGTTTTTCATTATTGGCCAAATTCCGTTGGAGAGAAGAGAGATTGAAAAACACGAAAAAGCAATAGCCTTGAGAGAGACTAGGACATGCTAAGCAGAACTTCTCTCGTTCGCTTCACCAAAGAAAAAACATATCGTTTTGGAGCATTATAGTAACAAAATGTTCAGGTATCTACTCAATTTTTCATTCGAATGTATATTTGAGCTAGGAAAGTTTCCTTTCGATTTCCAAATACTGTTTCTTCCCTCATATAAAATGCGAAAAGTTAAATGTCTACTCATTGTAGGTGTCGTAATCGACTAGCATAAAAATTGCTCTGGGTTTTCCCTCCCCATGCCCTCTGCAACATGTGAATATTCTTTGCATCAAATTGCTAAGAAATACAGTGGCATGCTTTTTACGACACTTTTAAAACTAACGGTTGCACAACCAAGTGCGAAAGTCAAGCTTCCCCCAACCAGGTCGAGATACACGGGAGGTAACGATAAGTGAAAAAACGCATATCACGAAGAGACCAGTTCCTTAATATTAAGGCTTAGAGAGCACACACGTAAGCTCAACTTCCCTCAAAGTCATTTTCTCTCTTTGGAAACACGTACATATTTTCCCTTCAATTTCGTCTTCGTCAATTACATTTGATCGAACTGAGCCCTTTTAGATGACATAGGAGTGGTGGTGGAACACTAGGAGGTATTAACATTCCGTGAAAACCGTCAGCCTGTTTTATAAAGACTATCGTAAAATGACTTACTTCCTACGCGGAACGAGGGAGCTTGGGACGGAGAACTGATATCATAAAAATCGGATATCTCCACACTCATTATCATCATTTCTCCTATACCCAATAGGTCCTATACTTTTACCAATAATATACACACATTATTTGCTTAATGCTGCCATAACATTTCGGCACCGAGTCCATAAAAACTGCCACTTATGGAGAGAATTGCAATATGTATTTTATACCCTACAGTTCTCAATTTTCTCAGAAGGTGGAAATAAATAAGACCTTAATCTGACAAACGGATAAATTCGGTATGATGGGCGTACTTGGCTTAAATAGTGGATTGAAGACGTAAAGTATAATTAAGCGCTGTTTCTAAAAGTTAATGGCAACAAGGAAATGTATTTTCACGTTTCGTGTCATTTCGTAACATGTGATGCTCATCATCAGTTGCAATAAGAACGTAACTTTAGAAAAGTTCCTTCAGCTTATCACATAAATTTATAATAAGCATGTGCTCTCTTCGATTCTATTTGTGTTACTCATTACGTCTCATTACTTATTTCATCTTGAAGCTTGCAAACTTAAAAGGATTGGGGGCAGCGACCCGAAATCAAGGATACTTCTTCGAGATGTTCCGACCTTAGAAAGTGGAGTGAACACGAGCATTTAATCAGCTTCCACATGACCTGAGCTGATTGATATGATAGCGACGATAAGACTCCTTTCATCTTATGAAACAAATAATACTGTTGTGAAAAGACAATTGCTTCGTTTAATTTTCCTTTATAGTTCATACTTGATTTGAGATGAGAGCTTCCCGGGCTTTTCCACCTTTCATAAGACTGTCCTCTGGAATTGTAGTTGATTGTCAAGGAAATTGACATGCCGAGTTGATTCCCTTTATTCATACATTTTCTTCCAATATTTTGTATTTTTTATGAACTAATAGTATCGTCCGCTTTGTACATTTTTTTTACAAATATCAGCATTTTTCCACTTCGATAACTAGCTGAAAACGAGTAGGTATCATATTTGAACGTCGTATAAGAGAATCGACCTATCAATTCCACCAGTTTTGTTTGACGAGGGGAAAGAGTGAAAAGAAAGTCTTTTGTTCAGTCTTTATTATAAAGATAGTAGTTCAGATAAAAGAACTTTTACACTGCGCCCATTGTGTTCAATTATATTTAGAAAGTCCGCATTAAAATCAACTTCCACTTAGGTCTTCATTTAGGGCAAACTTTTTTCTTAAAATTTCGCCATATCAGTCACGAAAAGCTAAGAAAAGAAATAAGGACTATGGAGGATTAAACCACCTGCCTTCCCAGGAAGGAAACTGTCAAGGCAATAATGGATGTTTACCAATCCCGACCAAAGTGGATTGTATAATAGCTAGTTATTTATGTTTTGCGATAGCATCACTCTTCTCTATCGTTTCTCTTAAGTCTAATGATATAGACCACCTTTGACAGTTGGTTTTAACGCTTCTCTTAAGTTATTTATAGTAGCCGTAGGAATGATGAGAATGGTGAAGGTGTCGACTTGTCTGCTCTATCTCTATTTATCTAACAAGGTGGTGTTTCTCGTCTAAGAAGGGAAAGTGGGAGCCACTAGCATTACGTTTTTTCTCGGTAAGTCAACACCGTGTTGAACACGCTGTGTTCAGGATTTGTACTAGTACATGTTATATAAAGTTGTTGAACAAAAGAAAAAAGAAGGAGGGCTGCTATTAGACTAAGTAGAAATATTTTTTCTTTGCTCACAATCAGTTCTAGGTTGATGGTGGTAGCTAACTACCTCCTTCTCACTTATTTGCTCTAGTGTTCCACAACGAGATCCTGTAATCTGGCTAGTGTGTGCCTATTCTTTCGCACGGACTGTATATGCAGGGATATTTGATTATAAAAGGAAAAAAGCTAATAGGAGATATGTGAAAATGATGTACCATTTATAGGATGTTGTAAAGCAGGTATATGGTTGTCGATATTTTCACCGTGTATATTTTTTTCTCTGTGGTTGTTTTTTTTTGAAATGGAGATCACGTTTTTCAAGAAGTTTTAGTGGCTGGCCTCGGCTTGATCTCCTTCAACTATTCGATTCCTTTCCATTTTCGACACATCTTTTGAGTACGTCTGCATGACTGTCTGGTAGAACGTTCTTTTCGCCTCTTGTTCTCTCCTCCGATATTATATTATATTCTGGAAAGGATAACGATAGAGTACACAGTACCTTTGAAACAAGCACGCTATTTTATTGTGTGAGAATGTATGCAAGGAGAAAGAAGTCAAAGAGGCTTCCTTCCCAAAGCCTTGAATGCCTCTATTTGTACAGTTATTGGGGAAACAGAAGAACAGCAAATAACCTCTTCTGTTCTTCCTTTCTTCCAATTTACTTTCGCTTGGAGAATACAAGGGATATTGGTGTTTGAGCTTGTTTCCATTCCAGCGCCGTGTCTTACCATGTCTGCCTAACTTTCCATTCTCCAGCCACCTTTTTCACGTCTTTAGCAGTTGCTGTTTTCTGTGCATTCTGCGTTTTTGCCTTATTGTGTAAATATATGGTTTTTTCAAGCCTTTCCCACACTGCTAAATCCTCACCACTGAACTAGTTTCACCAAGAGTGTCCTCGCATGTCTACAATAGCTGCTCTCTTACTTTGGGCAAAAATTCTCACTTTTACACTTCTTTGTTTTCCCTTCTCTCCCAGTTATTCACTCGTGGAATCTGTAGTTTTATGATTTATAGGATGGAATACAAGTCGAGGTAGAGAACGCGAAAATAGTTCTTGAGCAGTGCTATATAGACCCAGAGCAGACAACAATGGATAAGATCAGTACTTCAATGAGCCTCCCATAAGGTCAAGTATATGTTTGGGTACTTTCTCACTGGAGTAGTAAAAGTGAAGATGGATTGAAGCATCACTTCCCTTTTGCTTCCCTTTATATCACTGCAGATATATTAGTCTCACATGTCCCCTTTCCACTACTGCCGGAACGAGTTAGTCAGAAAAATGGCGCAAATAGACTGGAAGTAAAGTGTTATATCTGTCAAAGCTAATGAGTGATGTTCGCACATTAAGGATTGGATTTCCTCGAGTGACATTAAACTATCGAGATATGGGTAATTTTCCATTTAATATAAAAATATACAATATTCGTTTGCATAAGAGCGACTCCCCTTTTCTTGTCTGCGTTTCGAATGAAATTGAATTTTTAGTTTGTGATTTTTTTTCGTGAAAAAGGCGCTTAAAGAGACAAATCAATTGATATATAAAAACTCTTGATAGTGGGAGTACGGAGAAGGAGAAAGCTCTCAGAATTCCATTCCTTTTCGTTTCTCCTCTCTCGCAAATGCAGTTATGTACGAGTAGATCCTACTTTTTTTCTCAAACTACGGAGGAAAAGCAAGTTTTCACAAAAGTTTTCCATCAAACGTCCCATGAAATACTCAGCGGTGACGTGGTGAGGATCAAAAGAGACCACTGACAGTTTTCTCTCAACTCCCAATAGGACTTATAGCGGAGCAGTTTTTCCTTACGTTTATGTGCAGTCGTACCCTTTTCCCTTCTTCCATCCCAGTCAGCCAGACTCTGAATGTGTCACAAGTCAAAAACTCGCACTTTCTCTTTTTTCTCTTTCCCTTAAAGCAATATAAATTTATAAAATGTGTATTAAAGGATATTGATATAGCAACGTTATTTCTCTCCCTTGCCTCTTCCCCCACCACTGCGTGAATTTATATTTACGTGAGTTTTTGCCAAGATGTTCATTCAAGCAAAATTCTTATCCAGAAAGCTTGTGTGAGACTCCTTTTATCTCGCTCCTGTTGTTGTTTACGCTTCACACAAAGGGAAACGGCTTGATAATACATTCATGCATCATCATTTACCATGTAACGGACATGAGCCCTTCAAATAATAGCAGAGAAAGAGAGTCATTCCCACCAAAAAGGTAAGTTTCTACAGAGGAAGGAAAGAACTCTCTCTAACCATTTTACTAAGTGCGTCAATACGCTTATAGATCATATTACGTTTTCTTGTCGAAAAAAATAGGTAAAATAAATGCTAACTTTGTTTTCCACCCGGAAAGAATGTTGAAAGCTATATAATCACTAAACACCAGTAATAGGGTTGGAGAGCCATGGACACTTTCCCTCTATAGTCTACTCAGGGTAGCTGCAATATTCACCGAAAAAATACTCTCCCGTGAGTGTGTACAACCCATTACCATCATGCTATCCATCTCTTTGTATTATTTGCTCACGTCAACCTACTTTCATCTTTATAGAGACCCTATAACTTTCTTTTCAGGTTTGACGGTGAAGACATCTACTTTTCTCTGTCTACCTGTAATAGCCGCCCAGCTCCACTATTGCTTTCTGGAGATGGAGTTGTAGATTCCAACCACTTCCACTAGTGACTGAGGAGGGATAAGGAAGAATTAAGTGGGGGAATGCATTTTCTTGAAATCCTCCACCATCAGCGGTGACATGGCTTCAATGTAATTGTGTATAACTATATCAGTATTTTCCCCCACTTTTTTTTGCACGCGTCATAAAAATGTGTGGTGGTGTGTACGTGCGTGAATTGTGAACCATGAGGAGACATCATTCCCATACTGGTTGCATTTACTTACTCCATCGTCTACCGTCACTTTTCCTTTAATAAATGGCTACAAAAACTGTCTCATCTTCAACAAGGACAGATGCTAAGAGGTTTACGTGTTGTATAAAAGTTCCAGATGTTCGGACTTGACTAATGGAAGAAATCCATCTACTTCCTTGTACACCACTGCCATTCCCATCCAAGTGGATCTCTTTCGCTGTTTAGAACCTGATGTGTTTCTGTAACACGAGATGGAAAACACTTTCCCAAACACCGAATAAATGTATGGATGTATTGGTTATAGCCGACTTTTAAATGAATGCTAATGCTCTGGACGTGACAAGACTAAAAGCTGTGAGAGGTGAACAATATATCATTAAATCTTAAATACGAGCTTTCAAAAATGTATTTTGATATTTTCAAAAGTGCCCATCACTCCCATACCTTGGTCACTGCTGTCTCACACAGGTAATTTATAATCGTTTCTCTCAACAAGTCAAACAAAGTGGGACACCATATCTTTTTACATTTCATCACGGATTTTATCCAGATAAACAGAGTGGTTTGTAAATGTGCTGATCCTACGAAACTTTTCTTGCATATTGATTTCAGCGTATTAAGAAACTTTCTAATGTATCATAAATCTTGACTTTAAAGCTTTAAAAAGTTGGATAAAGTGAACAACTCGCAACCACAGAGAATGACTAGGCGAGTGGATAAGTGCGTCTAGAAACAAACAAAGTGGTGGGAGTTGGAGAAAGCAATAAAAGTGAGCATAATCAAATATATTCTCACCATAACTTGCAACAGAGTTTAATCTGTGGGAGAACTAAAAGGAAAGTTTATACACACATTATCACAAAGGAATTTCAAACAAGTTGAGATTTACTAGGGATTTCTTGGAATAATCGTCAAAATGAGCCACCTCGTTTACCCCTAATACTTGGGAAACCACTGGAAAGCAACACTTAATATAATTTTATCTGAGCTCTGCTTGTTGGTGACAAAGTTGTAAAAAAAGTTTTGCCGTCCTCAGCTTTCTCCAAGCACCTTCCCTATAGTCCCTCAAGCTTTGTCCTTTACTGCACTTAGGAGTGGCACAACATTGTAATCTCGAGTTGAATGAAATCCGAAAATTTAATTAACCAAATTGATGAGAGGAAACTTAATTTCAGCGGAAAAACGACAGAAGAAAAAGAATAAAAGCGGGGAAAGTATAGAGAACAGAAAATATACAACCTTTTGTTTGTGTATATGATCAACGTCATAAGAGTGGGAAAAACTTGAGTCAGACTGGTAGAGAGATTCGTTTGAACATCTAAACCTGTACCTGGGCTTCCGGCATAACGTTTCCTCAAACACTAATTCTCAAGTATAGCTTCCTCTAATCTAATACGGAATGAGATCTACTGTTCACACATATCATTTACTTTAATAATGTTATTATTACCAAGCTAAGTAGACGGTTACCCTTTCTGTTTAGAACTTTAGAGATTATAACACTTTCTTTTACTTTTTCTCTGTCTCCCTTATTGCGTCCTTTTTCTATATTTTTAAGATTTTTTTCAGATGAAAAGGACATAATAAGAAGTATCCACCATCTCTACAAGTATTTCTACTCCTCCAGAGATAGAGAGAAGTGGTCCTACACGAAGGGACAAAGACAAGTGACAAGCACGTCCCATTCATCAAACAGAAACTACCTCTGTCTTTACTAATAAGGGTAGTTAGCTATATCCCCCGTTTTCACATAACTACTAGGTTCGAGGCAAAGAGATGGACTACTTTTTAAGGTAGCTGCGCGTACGTTTTTATCTCCTTTGTATTCGGTTGCATTGGCACCACTTCTTTCCATCTGATGGCTTGTTAGTTTCGTTTAAAAATCAAGAGTGAACAAAGCATCTCTTCTCGCTCCATCTTCCCCCACCTCTCACCATCTTTCTCCTGAGGAAACTCAACGATCGCATTCCTCACTACTTATATTCTCACTCATTTAAACGACCACTTATTTTTTTCATTCTCATATCTACCCAGTTTCCCTTTTCTTTCAAGTGAGAAAAATGCTGCTCAAATATATTACTATGGTGAGTAAATGGTTGGGAGAGAAAATCCAAAAAATCTACTGTTTTCGCCACCGCCGCAATCTTTAACAGTATCTGAGTCACTTTGAAGAGAAAATGAGTCAAGAGAAAAAGAGAGATGTGAGAGAAACATACGGAAGAGAAAAGAATTCTATGTCTACAACAAGATATGCCTCCGTCTTAAGTGAAAGCTTAAACTTTTTTTCTGGAGAATTATAGCAGATGGTCTACTTGGCAAGCTCTACGATCATTTTTAGTTTAGTATTTTACCCCTCACATGGTACATTCCTACAAATCGAGAGAAATTAATATATAAGTTTATTGTAAGAATGTTGCCCTCTTAAAGGATATTTTTTTCTGTTGAAGTGGTGCGTTCACCGTGGACGGGAAATGGGTAAGTAGACACTTTCTACGATTCTAGAATGAAGTGAAATGGACGCTTTATGTTCAACTACTGAAGGAAATGTACAACTGTAATGCAATTCATTTAATTATCTTTTGACTTGATGTCAGTTGCACTCGAAGAAATTAGGACGGGAGTAGGTGCGGAGATGCCGACATTGCTAATGACGTCAGATATAATTGCGAAATGTACAATTCCTTTCTTAAATGTTCTGGACTTTGTTGCTTTCTATAAATAGTGCGTATTTGAGAAAAAATAATTCATATCATTCGAAAAAGTTAATACTAGTATTGAGTAGAATTGAGTAGAAAATTATCATTTCGAGAAATATAATTGTTTCCAATTTATTTTTATATGTGTACACGTGGAAATAAAATGGATTATGAGAATAGAAGGAAAATAGCCGAATCACCAATTCTCTAATTGTTGCAAATGCCACATGAAAACTTCTCTGAAGGTTTTCCACTTCAGATGTAAGCGGTAAGGGCACACTAATGAATATATTTTTGAACTTTTCTAACTAAAAACTATTTTCGTTCTATAGCTCAAGGACCTTTGTAAAAGTATTGATAGAAATTGGAGCATTATTTTTCTCATTGGTTTCCTTTCCATTCTAAAGAGAAGTGCTGAAAGCAGAAATAAATTTGTTAAAGCTTTTTCCCTTTCCTTTTCCACACTTTACTACTTTGATTGATTATTTGTGAATCGTCTGTATGGAAAGTTTCTTGCTTTTAATTCTAATATTTTCCGATTGGATACTACCCCAACGTTTTATACTAATCGTAGAATTTTATAGCGTCACTTTAAGCTCGATTGGGTAACCAATGGGTCAACTTTTCACAATTCAGTGGAAAACTTTGAGTTATCATAACTAGTTCAATTTTGTGTTAAGCCATTTAAAACTTCATATTCTATGGAATCAGAGCAGTTATATAAATGTTTACGAAGTTCATGATTTCTATTTTAGACCAATTTTAAGACGGTAAAATATTTCTTACGAGGTCATGCAACCAACTTTGATTACAACCTTACTTGTTATTAAGTAGAATTTTAGCACGTCTACAATTATTAAAAGGTGGGGTTTAATGAAAGATGTTATAAAAATCATAAAAGTAAGGTTATAATTTGAAAATGTAACTTAATTTACACACCGTCTACGTTATTTGATGACCTTGCATAACTTGGAATGCGGTAAAGCGGTTACTTTAACAATTAAGAGTTGAGATGTCCTTGAAGACGTTACCCCTCTCATACTCGAGCACAAGAGGAAGTTTATGCATTTCTAATATTACGAATCTAGTATGAAGGTTTGATGGAAGAAATGTTTATTAACTCGATCGTACCGTACCATTTTCTCTGAAGGGAAAGCTTATCAGTAGCAAAGAGCCATTTAACGTATAACGTTTGTTAAGTAGTTCAAAGCTTTCTTCACAACATTCTTTCCCAACCACATTCAGTCCAACATAGCCATTAAGTCTCTACTCTTGCTTCAATTACGTCATAAAATACTTATACTTGGCATAATTATATGTCAAACAGTTACGTAATGGGCTTAGACCCTGCAAGCCGGAACACTATCAGTGTGTGACCTCAGCACACTAAGTAAGAAAAATAAGTAGGAAAAAAAAACCCTCAGAAATCTAAGAGGTTAATGGGCTTATGAATTAAATATTTTCTTGGTAAAAGCAATCTTCTCAATTTACGTTTTTACAAAGTAGCCCTTTACCATGTAGATTTTTTTGCCTCGGAAGTCTTCTTAAATCCTTTTCATTTTTTCTCATAAGAAGACTGCTGCACTTTCATTCTCACGAGGATTTTAATAGTCAAAAAGCTTTTTCATTAATAACGAGCATTTCCCACGGGAATAGGAGCATATGGTGCTCATTTCAACTTAAATTATTACTTTTAACGGATAAACATTCGATTTGATGTTTTCACTGCTTTCATTTCCATTTTAAGGCTTTTATAAAATCATGAAACAATTTTTGCTTTTCATTGCACTCAAAATTGCGTGGTAATTTTTTTCTAATTCATTTCATTTGACTCTACTTATCTCGTTTGATGACCCAACCTTCAATTACAAAGAGCTCGATCCAATCCAAATATTATTTTTAGACGGATTGGGACAGATTGAACTAAGCATGTTAGAATTGCTAGTACATCATATTAGAGTTGGTTCGATTGTTAAATCCCCGTTGGAAAAACTGTTTTATTTGATGATTGAGTCGTTTCTTAGAAGCGAGAGCACCCTTTTATCCCCAACTTTATAAAGTGAAACATGCTGTCATTGATACAATCACTTATCCTCTCCAACAACTCTAATTTGGCTAATATTCCTATTTTGAAAATTTCTCCTTGTAAAATTGAAACAAGTTGGGAAAAAAGAAACTTTTCTCCCTTTTCGGCTAATATAGTTGAAGGACAAAATGGAAAAGTCTTGGGAGTCCGTGAAAGAAACTTAATCGAAATGATATGGTTGAACTCACTGACTATCAGCAAGAACAAAGTGGAAACGAATCTCTCTATTTCTTATTTAGCTCCTTTTGAAACAACTTCTTGTGAACTTTCACCCTATTCGTATCGGCTGTAGTGGAAATCAGGATGTGCTTGTACTTCAGGGCAATTTTTTATCCACGGGAGTATGTGCTGCGGTCATACATTGTTATATGGGTGGAGAGAGTGAGAGAGTAACGAGCATTCTTTCTTCCTGATCTTTGACATGTATATTGTGGACTGTATGGAGTTTCAGGTCGTAATGCCCCACTATTATATAAACTGCACTACATTTATTTTGTCAAGAAGGCCACTAAAGTCAGTAACCGTAACATTAGAAAAAGAGTACTCTGAAGTGAGTGAGTGAGACGAAGTCATTTGAAACGGTACACTTGCTACGATCATCCGTATCCGCCTAATTTATTTGCATGTTGAAAATTTCCACTTCTCTCCATCCCCAATACTCGAACTCATTAGGGTGTAAAGAGAAAGTCAAATTTTGTCGATCAGCAGTCGTGATTCGTAGTTTATTGACAGAGCAGTGCAATTTATTCAATCACTATTATCTCTTACACTTACTGTTTTCTAACCACTTCCGCCTCACCCCCAAAACCGTAAATTTTTGGTAAGAATGCAAGAGTTTAATTAACGTATGATTGCGAGCACGACTCTACGTACATTTCTAATAGTTTCCTGAGCAAAAAGGAGCCCAGGGTCAGGAAACGTTCACGAGAACAAGAATATCTATGCATTTAACCCTCACCCTTGTCAAAACGAGCAATTAATATATTTTCCCCTATTCCATAGATTCCCTTAATTAATATAAAAACTCCAACTCTTGGCTCCCATAAATCAGAAAACGAATTAAGGAAGGATGCATTCAATCCTTACAATACGAGAGGGGAAAAAGAAATGTCTTGTATTTTGCTTTTGTGATTTGCAGTTCCGCTCCTCATTCCAGCCTCTCTTGTGGGTATCAAAGGGCTTTCGGTGGGATCTGAAACAGTGATTTTCATTTCAATGAAAATTCTCCAAAATTTATTGTTTCTCTAGTGAGCACCCTTAGCTGAATAATTCTCGAAGCGAGGACGGGAAAAGGTACGCACATGACTTGCTTCCTGATCTCAATTCAGGTCGGAAGAAAAGACTCTTTTCCTCTTATCTTCATATTTTCACCAGCTCTGTACGTGCAGCATGTAAAATGTTAAAAACTTCTTATCAGATAACACTCCTCGAGATGGCATATTCTCATAGAGAAACATAATGCGAATCAATTTCTATCTGACAATGGGAAATCGGAAAAAGGATTTCTCCTTCCCATTCAAATGTGACTATTCCATCAAGAAAATAATACACAAACAACAAAGTGCTCAGTCATACAAGCTATGCATTTATTACTCCTGCA
>JAHZMU010000681.1:1818-25585 GCA_027743725.1 Rambutsinella grinnellia | reverse complement strand
ATGATTGGTTTAGTATGGGTTTAGCATATCGATTAACGTGCTAAATTAATTAACACGGGCTTAGCATAGGGAGAATTTGTGAGCCGGTTTAGCATTAGGTTTTAACATGGTCAACCTAATTATAACTTAGTTTTTAAATAGAAAAACGGTCTGAAGGTTGTGGGAACATTTTAAGATATGATGAACTTTTCCAGTTTAGGTAACGAAACCAGAACGGATTTGCCCCAACAGTTATGTCCGAATATTTGATAAACCATTCCATTCATCAGCTTCATACATTTCATAAGCAAAAGAGTCAGCAACGTTCTCTCTGCTTTTTCTGCGACACCTACTATGTATCTTCGTGTACTACTCGTATCTCGTCTGTGCTGTGAAAGGCCCGCGAACAAACTCAATCTGCAGAACTTCTGATAGATTCCTGTTTTGATTCTGGAGTTGGAGTTGTGTTTGGAGAAAACAGTTTTAATTAACAATCCGACAATTGACAATTGTCCGAGTTCGCTTAAACTTGTTCGAAAATAGAAAAGGTGAGTGTGCATTTCGTTAGGTGCTATTAAAGATTATGTAGATGCTTTTTTCTTGCGTGAGAAATGATGATTTTTAATCACAACTAATTTTGTTTTAATCAGCAACAATAGCAATGTCATATCCTTATCGGGCACCGATGGGAAGGGGAATGGGGTATGGTCCTCGTCCTACAGGGCTTGCTCAATATATTGCACCGGGTCCAGTTGGTTCTTCAATGCATCGTAACTTGGGACCTGGACCTGATTATGATGATGGAAATTCTCCGTACGGGATGCGAAGGTAGAATAAATAAATGTTATAATTCTTTGATTGTTTTGACCTTGATTAGGTGATGTAACATAAGTGGATGGTTTCTTGTTTTTGATAAATTAATTCTAGCGACCCTAGTCCTTCAGGTTTTGGCAGGGGATATGGCAGAGGTGTGCCGCATCATATGCCAGGTACTCCACGACCAAGTGGATGGGGAACCAGTGCTTCTGATACTGAAGGCAGCATGTCAGGGTTCGAAAGTAGTCAAGAGGCTTCCGTGTATGCAAAAGACTGTGAAATTCTTGTTCTGGAACCGTCCCAACGGTAAGTAAATGTTATTATTCTAATGGCAACGACGCATGGTTTCGATTACTGCTAATATTGCTAAATGTAAATTGTTTTTATCCAATTTCCTAAATTGACAATTTCAGGCGTTATGGAGAACAGATAGAGCGACAACTGCGGGAAACTGGTCTCAATGTGGATATGATGTTTCCAAAGCCTGGCACAAAGATTCAAGAGTCCCTGAAAAATTTTGCTAAGCTTGGAACAATCTTTGCTGTAGTGATTGATCCGGAATGTGAGAGGGGAAGCACATTAAACTTTTATCAATTCAGAGGCATCCCCAAACCACAGTGTAAGTACTCCAGATATCATACTCATTTCATTTCATTCACTCTCAAATGAATGAATTTGATATTGGTATTTAATTAACCTTATGACTGATATTATAGATCACAAAAATGTGCCAATCTCTCAAGCCTATATTATTATGAAGAAGATCTATACTGAGCTCAAGAGAAAGGAAATCGGAATTGTTCCCGACAGCGTCAAGGATGTGTTCACTAAAATTGTCCAGGAAGATATCGTACAAGATAAGGAATTCACGGCTTTAATCAAATTTTTTCATGACAGGAGGAGGAGGCAGACTTTGTTTTTGAACAGAACAAGCAATGTCGTCCAGGATCACAAGACCGATGTTAGCAGCTTGATTGAAACACCTGGTAAATTTGTCAAAACAAATTTCAGAGGGCAAAGCATTGCAGAAGCGAATTTTGGCAATACTCAATGAAGGTTCTGGAGCAGGCGATAAGGAAAGGCAGTAAGAATACAAATCTGATATTCAACTATATTATTTATATTACAATTACAAAATATCATTATCACGTACTTTAGTTTTTCTATATGAGATTGGATGTCATTTGTATTTATCATTAAATAAATAAATAAATAAAATGGGAGTTTATGTTTGCAAAAAAATTTAACTCGCAATTATTGCTTTATTTGACATATTTTTGACGACAGTTTTTTTGCAGAACCTTTTCAAAATTAGACTACCAGTTTAAGAATCTATTTACATTTAAATTCGGCTCTAAATTAAATCATTAATGTATTTGCATTCAATCATGAATTATTTTTTAGAAAGATGCGAAATTCGATCTCGACAAAAGTGCAGAAAAAGCCGGGTCGCATATGGCTTGGTAAACATGTGAAATGGCGAACCATCGAGTGAAATTGTTGAGTGGGATAAAATCAGTCTGTAAATTGACACAGAAGCCTGCTAATAAGACCGAGGGCAACTGTTAAATCAAGTGCCTTTTATAATTTTTATTATTAACTTGTCATGGATAACGATAATTCGGTAAGGACCCGGCTGCAATTAGAATTAAGGGAGAGTCTAGATAAGCCTCGATTAATGTGATAATTTTGTGTAAGTTGACATGTAAAGTTTGGAAGTTAAGTGCTTATCGGTCCTTCATTTAGATCCCGGATGCAATCCAAATCGGCGATGAAACCCAACCGCGGACCTTGTACGTCGGTAACCTAGATACGCAAATGACGGAGGATTTTATAGTTGTCTTATTTGGTCAAATTGGCCCTGTTAAGGGTTGTAAAATAATTCATGAGGTAGGTAAACTCTGTTTTGACAATTGTCACATTTGCTTAGCTTGAGAGTAAGGTGCCGGTGCTTGCTTAAAACTTAACTTAATTAATTTTAATGCTAGTAAAGAGACGCAAAACTACTACTTTAATTTCCTTTTAAAATTTAGACATTGCTCCGGGAGATGGTCTCGTGCTCGAACAAATCTGACTCTGACAATTTAATGGACTGATTATTTTGAATGGAATTTGGATATTGGATGAATATGATTATGATTATTTTATTCTTATAAATTATTGGTTTGAAGGACCCCTGCAGCACTCAAAATTAACTGTTGAATAACACGGGCGTGGAGGGAAAGGAGGGAGAGAGCGCATTTATTTATTAGTTCATAGAAAATTTATTCATTGTCACCTGAATGTATGCGAATATAAGCTAATAATTTTGTTCGATTTAACTTTCATTTTCCTTCATTGCCAATATTAAATTTTCGCCCTGTATTTCTCATGCCCGCACGACTCACATATAAAGTCATTGACTTTTTGCACAGATTCGCTCTCACAAAACTTGACGAATTTTTTTAACTACTAATGTGTGTACGAGTATGGGAGGGATGATGATGAAATTTATAAAAGAATTTCCTTTTTTTCCCAATCAATCCAATTCGTATTGGTGAAATATTAATTGGATTGGGATACACGAGCATCTCGCGCAATTTATCTAACCAGAACGTATTTTAAATTTTTAATCAGCGTTAAACATCTCCTGTCAAAACGGAAGTTTCACTTTTCTCCGAGAATACGCGGTTGTAGACGTCAAAGTTGGTAACAAAGTTCCTGTCTTTTTTTGCGGCTTCTAAGTGGCCCTTAAGGTAACTTGGAGTGACACTGAAAGTCATGCGGATATTACATTTAGAATTAGGAAAGAGATTTTTCAGACGTGTAAGAATAATTGCTACAGGTGTAATTCTACGTTTAATGAATGATCGCGTTCTTTTCCCTCGCATTTTTCTTTCCCGAGATCACTCGAGTGACGCTGCAACGGGCAAGCGCATTCCTCCACTTCCCGTCGTTTTACTATTATCATTATTATGAATTTAATACAACATTTGGGTCACCCTCATCAACATTCTCATCGTCATATCGTTATCTCAGAGAGATGAAAAGGCGAAAAAAAATTCACGGAGCTCAACATTTCTCGAGTCCTCGTATGTTCGGCATCATTTGGCAATGTAGGGCACAGAGAGACACCGACACAGCATCTTATATGAGATGATGATGATGAGATATGTTGACAACAATGAAGGAATCATTCAAGAAAATAATGAGTTCCTTCCTAAAGCTTAAGTAAGCACACAGAGCATTATACTCACTTTTAATACGGACCCGTAGGGCGAATTGTGAAAAGGAAAAGAGAAAAAATGAATTATCCTCTGTTTCAAGAGCAATGAATCAGATTACTTGTTGTTTTTAGTAAAGCGGAGAGAGAGAAAGATTTTAAACTACTTAAATGAAAAAGGAGGGAGCGTCGGGGTGCACTTAAATGAAAACGAAATGTGTGTAAATTTTTTTGAGAAAAAAATTGCAGTCAAATTTCGTCTCCTAGAGGGACGTTGATTTTTTATGATAGTAGAGAATTTTTAATCCATTTAATTTATTCAGGATTAATATATTTTATCAATGACGTAGCCACTTTGATTGTTAATGAGGGGATGGCTGAAATTAGTTTGAATGATTATTGGGTTATTTTTCAAGTGTTTAATGACCACACTTTAAGAAAAAATTTGAGCTGATCTACATATTTGCAAATTGTTGATTGCGCTAGTCGAGCATGAGTGGATGTACCATTTGGATATGATCCAATAATGGGTTTAAAATTTGTATTTTGAGAAGAAAAGGCAGTGCCGGATTTAGGGAAGTAATAACACCTACAATTATATTCTGGGGGATACACTCGAAAGTATCTAATGGAGTAGTTTTCGATTGATATTGTTAATTTAGAATGAGTTGAATCGAAGCGAACGAATTCAAGCATTTTTCTTGACATCGGACATTTTGTGGTTTGTGCCGGATGTCGATCGCTAGCTGACTACAATGTTAGTGAGAATGAGAGAAAATGGATGAAAATGTAATTGGCAAAGACGTTGTTTATTATCATTTGGGGCGTGTATGAAACGAAACTGTAGGTTTAGGAATGGCCCTAATAATAAGTAGAAGGGAATAAGGTGCGTAGTGATAAGGTGAGAATAAAAGGAAACAAAAGCTTTTTCAGGGGATTGTTCATTGTTAATATTATCAATTCACATCTTCATTATATGTGGACGCGGAGGCATTGTAACTTCCGTTCATTTTTGACACATCTTTCCTTTTACTTCATCGGTGACGTATAAAATGGTTTTGTTTATTTTGATGAAAATGAAAACGCGTAGCCGAGCCTTGTAATCAATACGCTTTTCATTTTCACGCATATTATTTAGAAAATGTTTCGTAAAAATGCACATTTTGGGTTTCTGATCAAATAAATTTTTCAATTCGTATTTCAATGGCAGTCAAGTCATTTGCAAAGGCAATTAAGCAATACATCAGGATAATAATTGGCAAATTTAAAAAGCTAATTTTGATGGTAATCAGTAGTACTTACAATTTCCCATTAATCTTTTCATCAAGGAAGGAGTTGGGAACGTACCTTTCGAAATATTTTGCTCAATTTATCGACAAATAATGGCTGTTAATGTTCTGCCCATAAGTACGATTATTATGTCAGTAGCAATTATTACAATGACCAATTAGAATGACACTAATTAGGGAGAGAGATGTGGTGCGAAATTGATTAGAACTGAAACAGTTTAATTCGAAAAAGTTTTGAAGTATAACTACTCTCACTTAAAAACCTCTGATTAGTTTCTGATTGAATGAATCGAAATTTTTATAGTTGGCTGGTGTAAATTATGATAGGAAAAAATAAAGGAAGCGATGCGTTTCCAAAAACAGGCAAGCTCATGAAGAAGACAAGCCGCGCGTGTGTATCTGATGACCAAACAATGTTGTTGTGCTAGTCAACTCAACATGCAAAAATCGTCTACATCAAGTTTTACTTTTCGCAAAAGATCTTAATCCCCATCACGAACAATGTTAACTGTTGAGAACGCCTTAATTACCGTGGAGCGACGCTCATTTATCTGTTATCACTGCTAAAGTGCTAATTAATTATCGTTTTTGAAACTCACTCGCAACCAATTCCACTCTACCGTTTGAATGAGTTGCTGAAACATAATTAGCATAATTGTGGCAGGTGAGATTTGGGCGAAAAAAAAATGTTAAGAATAGCCATGCTTTCCAATATGAATGATTTGGTGTGATTTTATTTTCAAAACTTGCAGCCTTTAAAGTGTTTACAACGTTGTAAAAAACTTATTTTTATTTTTTATTCGAGAAAAAATAATTGTATATGATCACCTATCAGAAATCACAATCAGTTGGTGTGTGTAACTACCTCTGTAATAATATTTTAATGAAGTGAAGTGAAGCAGGTGAAAAAACACGTCACACTTTTTACTCGTACTTTCATAACTCGTTAAGCTCTTGTTGATTCTCTCTCTTTAGTCGTGAAGTCCTCACTCGACTTCGTGAAAGGCTGAAGAAAAAAGGCTGATAACATAAACTTCATTTTTAATTAATCCAAATGAACAGCTTTCAATAAGCAATAGCTTATTTGAAAACGTTAAGGAGGGGCGAAAAAAATTGTTGAGAATCCTATCCTCTTTGTGAATTTTTTGGTAATTATTAAAATATTTTCGCAAAAAATAATTTGAATCAGACTAGTTATCCTCGTGTATCACTTTTTTCTTTTTCTGGACTGTTGCACTAACGATAAACTGATTACTAGGATTTTCAAGTGTGGCTCGGCTTACAAAAAGTTCACTTTTTTTCTCTCGCCTCCCTACACTAGAAAAAGGGCAATAACATTTGAATATAAAAGTGTTATGAAAATCAAATAGCTTACTTTGTATTTGGAGCATTTCAATTGAAAATGGGTATGTATGAAACTAGAATGCACATAATTCAGGGCCCGATCTATTGGGTAGTGTAGTCAACACTGGAATATTTTTCATGGACGAATTATTTTTATTAGCTGATCAAGGTAGTAAGTTGCAGGCACGTAGTCTAAATGCAGTACTGCATCGAAAGCATGTTTTTCGAGGAAATGAAAACGATATTGGGTAGATTAGGATATGAAATAGTTAATAATAATAATACATGGTAATAATGATAAAATGGTATGTGATTCCTTACTAATCTAACAAAACGATAGTGGCTCAACTATATCGATAATCGCGAGTGATTTGAATTTTCTCGAAAATGGGAGCCCAAGTGATTAGAGGGAAATGGGGGAGTAGTGAAGTGCAAGAGAGGCAGTGAGATATAGGCAGATAAGCGCACACTTTATACAAAAACCTAAAGAATAAAATTATTAAGTTCGAAACAAAATGGTTTAGGTCGTAATCTCTGCTCGCCCAAGTTTATTGCTAAGGTTCATGTATCATAATTGTTGATGTTGGTTTCAGAATTTTTAATAGGGTTCTGCTCCAGAGAGCTTTTCGTATCAGAGAGAGAGAGAAGCAAATGGGTACTTATTGTTTCTTAACATTTTTCTCTGCTATTTACTAATCTGTAAGAGAGTATAAGCCAGAGAGATGTGGGATGGTTGAATAGTTTTGTAGTTCGAGATATTCCTTATCACCCTTTTTCCTTCACATCTCATCATGCTATTTTTGCCTTTCTCCTTCGCTTCTGTATACCTAGAGGAAAAAATAAGAGGGTTTAAAACAACAACCTATTTATTTTTTCCTGTAAAAAGTTTTCATTTCTTTGATACAAAAGTCCCCCAAATGATTAACTTTTACCCTTGTCTTCAATTTCTAATATTGATGATGATTCTCTCGGCATGGTGTTGATGTTGTGATCAAACAAGAAAAGGCCATGTTTACATACGCTTTCTGTCATCTAACCGGAAACTGATTTTCTTTTTATGGGATTGTATATCGGATGGAATATTGGTCGTAAGATGCTGTTCTTCTATCACCATTGAATTGTTAACATGATCACAGTTCACTCACCAAAAAAGCTCTTCGTGATCTGATCATATGATCGGATTATGATATTTTTATGGGAGGACTACATCGTGTCATTTCAGTGATTTTTTGATCCGTTTCTGCTCAGTGTGACAGTGCGGAGTGAGAATATGCCGCTCCACACAGATCATTGCACTTTGCTCTAAATCTTATTTACTTTATGGTAACCTTCCTACTACGTTTTCATGAATGGAGGAGGACCTTGATTACTCCTTTCTCATATTTTCCCTCATTCTTTTCGACTCTTATGGTCTGTTGATGAAATGAAACAGGCAATTGACAATTTTGCACGGCTCCTCTTTTAGAGTCGCACACGACACACTACCCCATACGCAGTTTTTGCTTCAATTGCTACCCGCGATTGACAACAGGAAGCGCACGACATATTTGCCTTTGCCACTTACCACATTCATTGGACAGCGTAAACGGTGGCGCATGCATAATGAAATGTGTGTGCGCGACTCTTTCCTGATTACTTTCTTTTGGGTAGAGTCATTTCTTTAAATAAAAATTCCTTTTTTCCTTCTCTCTGTAAAACGATTACGACTGTGATATGATGATGAAGCAAGCAGTCTGCCAATTTTGCTTTTTCAGTCATCACCTCACTTTCGTTTTTTAAGACACGGATGTGACTCCCTCCTCCCCATCAGTAGAATAAAAAGATGTAAAGAAATACCAGCTTTATTTGAATATTAACGAGTTGCAAGAGCAATAATATGATAATTAAGTTAAAAGCCATCCACCTTGATACACATGTCGCGCTTTGTTATAAAAAGTTTTGAGAATGAATCGTCGTCACATCATCTTCATAAGTCTTTGAGTGGGGACTGTGGCTACTATAAAGTGTCATCCCCAACATGATAATAACAATCATCATTACCTTTTACCATTATAATATCATCATCATTATAAAGAGTGGATGACTGTCGGATTAACAATTCTATGCATACTTAACTATATGTGGGGAAATAGTAGATATGTGAAAGAAAAAAGTTTTTGGACGTTTTTGCACACAATAATATGATTTGAAAAAAGGGAAGCGAAAGCTCTACTCTATTACAAGGGATGTTGGTAAATCGTTGAGCCATTGTTGGGCTGTTTGTTATTCCCCCATCTCGAGTGGCTGACCATGCGTTGATTCATTAGGGAATCGTAATAAGTTGAAAGTAATCAGCCTGTTGAGCATTACTGGGGCAAAATTGTGCGTCATTAATTTGCCATACATTGAGAGAAAATATTATGAAGATGGCTTTCATACGGTAGAAATTTTGAGTTGAATTCATTTCTAGAAAAATACTCAACTGGGAGGCCGTATAAACGTTGGAGAATAGTTAACTTCTCCACCGTATCCTAGGGTTTGGCTTGGGTCACGCTTTCCCAGTGAGACTTCTGAAATCTTTGAGAAAGTATGGCCAGGGGTTTTGTGTAAGTAGGGGAAGATGGAGCACGTGAGGTGGAGCCGGAGAAGCGAAAAGATGGAAAGTAAAAAGGATGTTTGACTGACCTTTTATCTCTTTCACATTTATGAAGCTGACCATTTAGAGTAAAAGGGAAGGTGAATTAGTGTTCGGTGGGCACAATTAAAACAATGGAACAAGTGGGCCAATGATAATAATAATTATTATCCTTCTTAGCATTGTTACGATTTTCCCTCTCAGCAAAGAGGAATTGTAGGAATGGGACGGGGAAAGGGATTGTCATACTGCCTTGTTTTTACTTCCTCTAGAAAGAATGTTAATGGCTTTCAGTAGTAAAATCTCTCTAGAAGATCATGATCATGATGAAAAAAGTGATAAAAAACCCGAGAGGAGTTGATAACAATTTGAGTTGTGAGTCCTTCCTCCTATACCTGAAGGAGTGTGTGGTTGAGGCTTCAAAAGGGATTAGCAATCTGTTAGCACTTCCCTACCCATTTATGTTCAAACTGACCGCGATTCATGTTGCAAGAAAAAATTAATTAATATAAATATCATCCGAAAAGCTAGAATATATTCTGAGACTCTCTGTCCTCTAAAAAATGAGATGGCAAAGTTTTTTTTGAAAGAGAAAACATTTTGCATATATTTTTTTTTATCAAAAGACACTTTTTGAGTAATGATCAGCTTTATTATGACTGACCACTTCGGGGTTTGCAAAACGGGGAAATGTAACCAATAGCTTGAGGAAAGGAAGGAAAACGCATTGTTTATTTTTTAAAGTTTCGTTTTCCTCTGATTAGATAAAATTTATGAATCGTGTGCTCCTCGTTTTTTAAGGGAAAAGAAAGAGACATTTTAGTTGATGCAAAGAAAAGAAAGGGAAATAAGCCAACAAACAATTGCCACCGGCATTCTCATCCACGTTAAAAGTGATGGTTATTCTAAAAAATTCTTTTTGGAAAATGCGAGCGTAAAGGAAGTGAAGATAAAAACAGTTAAAGTAACCATTATCCATAAAGAAAAAATGTTTAACTTTATCCCGCTAATAATAATAGCAATAAAGTTGATGCTGGTGGGTATAAGATGGGTTTTAGAAAAATATACTTGCCTTCATTTCCATCGTAGGGATGACTTTACCTGTTTTAATCTTGGGCGATTATGTTTTGCCGTTGAAAGCCGAAGCGGTTAAGGAATGAGAGAGAAACATATGTGGCTATTTGGAAAGAGTAGCAAATTTTAGGTTGAAAGCGGAATGGGTTGAAATGAGCTTGGCTCTGTGTTTAGATATTATTTATATTATGTATTGTGCAATTACCATTATTTTATCTGTCTTAAGGAGTGTAGCAGGATATTAGTTTTTGGTGGGAAAAAGCGCCAACTCCACTGTGGAAATGAAGGGGACAATGTAATTGGGATTGGGCAGAGTATTATGATAATAATGGGGAATAACAAGGAAATAATGGAAGAATAATAAAATGCCCGGGTCTATTTTCACCAGTGTTGAGCACTTGAAGGCTCCTCCGATACCCTGAACATTAGATTTTTAATGAGAAAACGCAACTATTTACCCATCTTGTTGGGTGCTTCAGGCCCTAAATGTAATTTTTGGTCATTTTCTCTCTCCTTATTAAAAAGTGTAATGGAATCGCACAAACTCGATACAATTTTGGCAGAGTTTTTACCACAAGTCTAGACTTATGGGGATATAAATAATAATTTAAGGTAAACTTTATTTTTTTTTGGAGGGGGAGTGGGAAGAAAAATAAGTTTAAAGGGTTTTATACTGGGCCGTGTTATTTTTTTTTGTTAAGATGAGAGAAAAGTAATTATATTAAATCTTTTAAGATTAACGTATGGCCAGTTTCATCTTTGAGGATCAGATTGCCCATTTATATATGAAGAAAAAGTATTGCCAATTTAGAATAATATTTTCTGGCTCAAGGAGGGAAAAAAGTAAGGAAAAGAGTGGAACGGCTGGCTCATGCTGTAACTCATTTCTTTTCTCTAATATTTCTCTTCTAATTGGTTTGACTTGTGAAGCAGCCGTAGGTAGTAAATGGTTTACAGCGGGTGGAAAGCGGAGTCACAGAGCTTAAAAAGGTTTAAGAGTTTTACTCGTTGAGTAACCTACAAAAGAGAAAAATCTTTGGTAAGACTATTACCTTCCTTTGGAGGAAAATATTTATCAAAATAAACTTTGTAAATGCCCGCGTGCTAGTTT
Organism: Rambutsinella grinnellia; assembly: GCA_027743725.1. Taxonomy (NCBI): domain Eukaryota; kingdom Metazoa; phylum Arthropoda; class Collembola; order Entomobryomorpha; family Entomobryidae; genus Rambutsinella; species Rambutsinella grinnellia. The sequence continues at coordinate 14,156 of JAHZMU010000681.1, read as the reverse complement.
TGAACTGATTTTTTAAAAGTATTAACGGGTACATTCCTCCCTAAACACACGCACCTTTAGTGGCCCATTGAGGAGATGAAGGCCATTTTTTCACATGATAATCACTATATTTAAAGAGTACCCTGATAACAAAAATAAACAGAATAAGAAATGAAACGATTTTTTTGAGTGGAGTAGGAGAATTTTTTCTGCTCCACTGTCTGATTTTCGATTTTAATCTTACGTGCTCTTGCTTACGTATTACGCTCATTTCTCAGATTGAAGATTGATTGCGGACCGGATTAAAATCTAGTTTAATTTTTTATACAAAGTTTTCTAGATCTTTGAGAACTATTGGATGTGAAAATCGAGGCAATTAGGCGAATTAGAGAAAAATGTGCTTTTTTATACTTTTCACTTGAAAAACTCGAATATTTGAGGAAACTACATTTGTATTTGAAATTTGAATTTAATCTAGAAATATCTGTAAACATATTTATATTCTTTATTCATCTAGGGTGATGGGAATGTTTACTATTAGTTTAAAAAATTTATGATCTGATGTGAGAATTTACACCTGACTCATTGTGTGCGTTTGTACTTGTGCCATGAAAGTAGTGAGATGAGTGGGGTGTTGTAATTCGAAATAAGATCTTTTGCATCTTTCCCCATCTCACGATTCTAATCACTTGGTTGAAATGGGAATATTGGCTTAGTTTGGAGGAACTTGATGTTCATCACGAAGAGGGGAAGAGAGATGAAGTTCATTATTTTTTTTAGAGTTGTGCGTTTCTAGGTAGTAGAAGTGTATTGACATGTGCTAAATTCATTTCGAACCTTTCATGAATATTTTACTCTGTTAAATATCAGCCACAAGAAATCGGCTGAGGCACTAGCTCACTATCAAATTGGTTTGAAGGAGAAGTGTCGACTCGATATTCGGTTTTGTCACACTTCATTTATTATGTAGCGAAATAAGGAAAGGGATAAAATTCTATATGAATATTCATCACTCTTTGCTTATGAACCAGTGAAACTTGTTACTCTATAATTTGTGACGTGTTTATATTGCTCATTTAAGACTAGCAATAAACCCCTGCATCTCCGCCCGATTAATTACGAGTAGCTGATGACAGCCCATTAAAAATATTAAAATGGCTAAACGATTTTTTCCAATTATAGGTAGCCATTTTTTGCACCATTTTGTCAAATTCACACACTGCCAATTTAATAGTGGTCGTAAAAAGCGAGAGGCTGACATGCCAAAATGGCAATATATATGAGCATACGCCTATTCCTCCTTTCATCGGTTGTGGTGTAAATGGAGTGCAAAAAAAGTGGAAATGTAAATAGTATGTGAATGAGATCACTCTTACTTGCTCGGTTTCTGGTGTAAATAGGAAACAATACAAGTGCATCTGCCTCATCTTCCTTCGTCCTTCTGGTAAACGTGATGATGAGGGGAATGAGTTGCAAGCAACGTACATGATTAACATGATCATATGAAAAAAATAGAATGGGTTGCATAGATGGTTACTTTTCCTTTAAAATATTTTCATCATCCCTTTTACTCAAGAATGAATGGGGAGGTTGTGGAGTGTGATTAGGCAAAGGCATGCTTACAACGCGCACAACCACAAGGAGGAGGAATGCAGCGAAAAAAATTTCGTCTGAGCGACCATCGCAGACCAAACTGCATGGGGGAAAGGGGATATAGAATCGTTGTTAAATTCGAAAGAGTTTGATCCACTTTTTTCCTCGCAAAAAGTAGAAGTTTTGCGGTGGGGGATGATGCTGATACGAAAGAGAGAGAGAGAAACGGAGGGTAAAAAGCCCTTTCGTGGATATTGATGAATGAATGCACAAAGTGTATTGAAAAAGAGGAACAATGCTCAGGTGTAAAATGTACGCGTGTGTTCGCGTTCGCAAACGTTCCTTATCATGATCCTTCATGCTATTTGTTTCAAAGTACTAATCCTCTATTTTCCTTCTCAAGGCCTTATGATTTTTTTCTGCACTGGTGTGTCGCTCCGCTTGCATAGCTTGAAGAGCTCAGAGATAAATCTCTCTGATTAAGACGTTCGACTGTTTGCCACAAGTGGCTATAGAGAGCCTGATTTAGTCGAAAGAGTTGAAATGAATTTTTGAACAGAGATTTTAGTGTGGTGTTGGAAACTACACCAGACGCATCGAGAGGAAAGATTTTTAAGTGAAGTTTGTTATAATTTTTCAAAGTGGTTATGACATTGTGGGTGCGAGAGGTTCAAGGGCTCCCTAGTGAAAAACCACTATTCCTTGTGATTGGCATTGTTGGAAGTGAAAAAGAGGGAGTGAGGCACCTGACCCCTCCCAATTACCCCTGTGGGAATATATGACAAAAAACCGGAATCCTCCGAAACCCTTATCATGTGGCCTTAAATTGGATTATTCAAATTTATTGAAATAACTAGTCGTAAACTGCTGTGAACGTGGTTTCTTTAGAATTTCGTGGTTGAAAACATATTCTTGTCAATAGAGTAGAGAAAATTTGTGTGGATTTTTGAGAAAATGTAAAAAAGAATAGTGTGAAAGAAAAAGCCACTAGCCAAAAACAATACTACCGACGAGTTAGATTATTATTGAAGAAAATTATTGTTGTAAATGATTGTGCTCAAATGAGAAGTAGTTTTGATTGTTTCACAAGCGCTTTGAAAAGAACAGAGTGTGGAGACTACTAGAGACTCAGCATGAATAAGTTGTTACTGGTGAGTTTTTCATACGAGGGTGGTGAAATTCGTTATAATTTTTGGTTAATTGTCTGACCTTGTACTTACGTTGATTTCCTTGCGTCAAAAGTAAGAAGCGAGTCGTGAAATTCTTTAATGCGAAATATGAAAGCGTTTAATAACCGGAAGGTTGCACAAATTGAGGGGGTCGGAGAGTCCTTTTGATTTCCGTTTTCATGTGCTTCGTCTCTTGAGTAAAATTGTTTCCCTTATTTATTGCTTATTTTTTCGAGAGAAAACCACTTCCCCATTTATAATGATATTGGGGCAATATGAAGCTAACAAGTATTCAAACACAGAATCGATTTGATACGGACGAGTGAGGTTCAATGTGGCGTAAAGTATTTTAGTATTTTCATAAAAAATAATTAAAGGGATTCAATTACTGAAACGATAATTTTTGTGCTAGAAAGGAAATGAACGTAGACCGCAGACAAAGCATAATTTAAATGGTAGTAAAATAATTCCCCAAACTATTCATTAGGTATTACTGGTAGCGAGTGGGGTACTATGGGAACTGGGTTCCGCACACAGACCCGTTCCTCCCCGTCACCCCCTACGCCTCCAGAGGATGGCTCACAGATCACCGCTCCATCCTAGACCACCTCGTCATCACCCACCCCTTCAACCCTCCAACTCTATGCATGTACCTCAGCACGCTGTTAAGCCTCCTAGAATAAAACCTCGTATCCATTCTCCTCTCTTGCATGGTATTCTCCATAGACCTCTTTTAGCAAGACTTCATCCCCATCTCTACCACCACCACCATCACCATCCTCATCATCACCATCATCATGGACCCCATCACCATCCCAGTCAACACCACCACCACCATCATCCCCATCATCACCATGGTCGCCCCGGACAACAACAAGTGGCTGGAGCACAACTTCCTAGACTCCAACATGGTTATGCCCAACAAGGAGTAAAACATCAGCATCAACATCAGCAGCAGCAGCAGCAGCAGCAACAACAACAACAACATTTTGGCTATCCAGTTGATGCCACAGGTGCTCACACCTCACCCGCTGCTGCCCCCGTTGGCTCACCAATGAAGCACCCAATTCGTCACTTTCCAAATCAACACCCTCCCCACTTCAATTTCCAACAGGATCCCGAAAATCCCTTTGGAAATGAACCGGTGTCGGAGCACCCCACCAGTACCGGACCTTACCATGGCATTAGTCAGTCCACCCAGTCGGGAATTTCTCAAACAACCTCAGCATACGGAGATACCTCTGCTAGTCCTCACGGCTTTTTAGGCTCCACCTATAAGGGATGGAAACCCATTGCCAAGCCATACCAAAGCTCATATCCTCGTGCGCCTGAGCACCATGCACAACCAGCAGGACTCCCTGATTTCCCCCGTGGACCTTCTCACGACTTTCCAAGAACAACGGGTTTCCCAGGAGGGCCACAAGATTTTCCACAGCTAAATGATAACAACTTGCAAGGATTCCCAATCCACGATTTCCCAAGTGGACCTACCGGTCCTCCATCTCATCAACAGGAATTCCCTCGTGGACAAGATATCATGGATGTTTTCCCTCATCTCCCAGATCCTCCACATTTCTCAAGGGCTCCACAGGGTACGACGAACCCTCCAAACCAACATGAGGGCCCTTTTGAGTTCCCACAATTTAACGGTGCTCATGAGGAACAACTTCAACAGTTGCCACAAGGACCTCCACCATCACATGGACATGGCCATGGTCATCATCATCATCATCATCGCCACCATCGTCCTCATGGAAGGCGGCCTATGTATCACCCAAGACCATCTCCATCTCCTCATCCACATCATCAACCTTTTGGCTTCCCAACACAGCATTCTTCGACAACTCCGAGGGACGACTTCCCCCATTTCGCTCCCGCTGGTGGCCACTTAGACAACTTTAATACAAACACTTTATTCAGGGAGAATATCATGAATATGAGACCTCATCAAAATCAAGTGAGTAGTCATCCCATGAGCGGGCAAGATGTAGTGGTCCCCCTTCCCCCTGAAGTTGGGGATGCTGTTCGTCTCCCCAACTCACTCTTCCAAGATAACACTTGGACACAAAGTCATAGGGATCAGCCATTCGAGACAAGTCAGTCAGAAGAGAATATTGTAATTAAGAAGCCAAAGTTTGGAGGAAAGCACAATAAGTTAAATCAAGCTGGATCCATTCCACCACCGCCTCCTGGGGCTAGCGATGAAACCATTGAGAATCAAGGACCTCCATCAGTCCTCCCAAAGTTTAGGCCGAGACCACGCCCAATCAAAACTAATGAGGAGAAGCCACTCATTCAAGATTCGGACAATGAAGGTCCTCCAAAATTGAATACGGGATCAGATGAAGTCTTTGGACCTGGCCCGGGAGAAAATTTAAAAACGAAAAATAACGGAAGAGGACGAGTCCGCATAAGGACTAGGCTTAGGCGACCGAACCCATTCTCAAACAGTGGAAGCACAGAAGACAGTAATTCAAGCGGACCCCCAACTAGCTCAAGACCGTTCCCACCATTCCCCGGAGCGAAAAGCGAGTCATCGAGATTGAGACCACCTTTCAGAAAGCACCCTAGTACTCCCCCAGTGGATAATAGTATTTCAACCGAAAACCCCCATTCCGGAGGTGATGAGCAGGGACCCCCACCGGGTTCTCAAGGACCTCATGGAGGTCCTGGAATTAAAGGGCCCATTTCAGAAGAGCTCTCAAATTTCCCAACACTACCTTTCCCACCGCCAGACCATTCCGATTTTCTAAGAGATTTCCCATCACCACTCCACCACTCGCCAGTGTCGCCTCCACCATCACCTCCTCCACCACCATCTCCTCCAAAGGATAGGGATCACTCGAGACTACCCCCACCATTTGGTAGGCCACATATAGGAATCCGAGGTAATCCACCAGATAGCACTGAACATAGTATTAGCCCAGCACCGCCACCACCTCCTCCTCCACCCCCATCAGACAGTCCACATCCAGGCCCTCCCCGTCCTCATTTGAGAAGGCGTCGCCCAAAGCCAACTCAGAAGCCCGAAGACCATCACCAAGAGCCTGAAAATACGCAGCAGCACAATCAAGATCACCATCAACATCCGAAGACAACAAGCCACGGTGTACACGGAAATGAACTAAATAGCCCGCCCCAACTGGGCCTGAATCAAAACCTCTTCTCTGACGAATTCTTTTTCCCTCCAGGCTTCCATGCTGATCCCTCCAAACACAATCCAGGAGGGGACAATCCAGTCTCCTTTATAACAATGCCGAATGCAAAGCCGCACGTCATTCATCACAACATTGTAAAGCCACAACAACAACAGCACCACCAGCCTTCTTCCCAGGAACATCACAGACCTCAATCTCACCAGCCAAACATCTTCCATGGCCCTACTACTCAACATTTCCCTCCATTGGAAGACTATGGTCAACAAAACGTGGGAGTAAATCCATACAATACGCATACAAGACATCACCCTGCGCCACCACCGCCACCACCTCCTCATCATCAGCCACACCATCACCGGCATATTAACCAACCAAATGTTCAGCTTTCCGCTTTCTCCGATCACCATCCGTTCAGTAGGCCACACAGAGGAAATAAACCATCAAGGGGTAACCACCCTCCGAAGTCGGCTGCCCCAACAGGCCAAGCTATCCTTAATCCTTATGCCTTCCCTGCTCAAAACCCTTATGCCGTCCAAGCTCAATATATTCCTCCCTCAGGCCATGAATTTATTGATAGCGCACCTCAAACCTCCAACAGTTACGAAATCCCTGATAATGTCAATATGAATAATAATGTACCACATCAATCAGGTCCAGTCTACCATCCTCAAGCACACCAGGTAGCTAATCCAACCCCAACAGATCCTCAACATGCTCAACGCAACCCTCACATTCAATACCATCCAAACCGTCCCCACCCTCACCCTCACCATCCCCATCCTCCTCCTCCCCCACCTCCACAAAAGCACGCTATAGGAATTCCACTTCCCTCCCCACTCCCACCACCAAGACATGTCACTCCTCATGGCCATCCTCCAGCAAGAGGTCGGTTCCCCGGGAGAGGACCACCCAGGAAGCCCCTCATCCCGGCTTTGGCTGACCCAGTTGTGATGGGCCAGAGCTCCGAATTTGAACAGATTCCTGCGCAGTATGTTGACGTGAACGGGCTGACTTCAACGTCTCCAGCGGTTCCTTCATCATCTCCGGTAGTAACACAGGCAAGGCCAGTATTTTCAAAACCACATGTACATCACTCCCCTGATATTCATCCCCCTGGCTCATTTTTTGACGATTTTTTCAAACCCTTTGATGACGCATTTGGACAGAGCCCGCAAGGAGTTGCCGTAACCCAGAGGTCGGACGGAGATCCAATGATGCATGACGAGCACCAGTCACAGTCAAACGTTCAGCTCAACGTTGTCCCCAGCCCGAGTAATACCACCGACGCGAACAGGAAGGGAGTTAGGAAGCACTGGAGCAAGCTTAAAATCGCCAAAGAAGACAAGGAGGAGTCATCACTTGAGAAGCCAACTCGTCTAGGCAAGAAACCAATAACGGGGAGATTTGGAACCAAGAACCCTCTGAAAGCAAAGATTGCTGACATTGCCAAAAAGAATTTCCAGAATCAAATGGCGGACGGTCATGATGGTGAAGGAATTAGCCCTGAAACAGTAACAACTTATAAGCCAGCACTTGTTGACACGAGTACGATGGTGAGCAATGGCTCACACGGAGACCATTCAAGAGAAAGCGCGACAGCAATGAAGCAAATCCCGACATGGAAGGATTCCGAGGATGATCTTGCTGATAGCAATATCCCGAAGAGTGTCCGCTTCGGAGCTAAAACGGACGGACCTGTTCTAATTCATCATAGGAATAAGAATGAGGATCATCAAGATGGAACAACAATCCTATTCAAGTCTAAACGGCAATTTAGGAGGAAACGACCTGGTCAACTGGAAAGGGAGGAAGAGGAGACAACCGGCCGCTCATCCCCACTTAGACAAATGAAAGAAGAAGTTCCAAATACAAGTGTAGACATCGAAGAAATCCCCAATCATCCTGGAGAAACGACAAGAGTTGGAGTCTTGAGGAGAAGGAAGTTATTTCCAAGAAGGAGGAATTTATCCCTAACCACAAAGGGCTCAAAAGGTTCAGAGAATACGACACCTGAGGCTGCTGACCCCGAATCAGTTACGTATGGGGAGGGTCAGTGGTTTCGCGTGAAGAAATTTGAAAGTCATGAAGAAGACAAGGAGAACCACATGGATCATCATGATATGCCAGGTCCAGGACCAACTCAGGAGCCGAAGACGATCGAACTGATGCCTTCGTCTACTGAGCACAGTATTGATAAAAACAGGAAAAGTCTTCACTCCGAAAGCACGAGTTCTTCAATGTCATCATCAGTATCGAGCTCGTCCTCTTCCTCCTCCTCATCTGTAGTTAGATCCGACGGGAACTTTGGGAAGAAGTCATCTAAGTTTCTAATGAATAGGTTGTCTATCGCATGAACCGACTTGTTCTTTTAGTGGTCCATTAGGGGTTTCTATGTGGGATTTTTTAAAAGTCATTTTAATTTATTTGATGCTCTTTATTTAAATCTATTCGCTACGCTTTATCTAAAACAAAACTATTTTAATCCTTTAAAAAAATTTTGTCTAAAGTTACAAATTATTTACCAATATTTTTTTTGTAAGCCGCTATAGATATTCCTATTTTTATAGAAATTGCGGAGGGGTTTGAGAGAGAGAGAGTCAAGAGTACCAACTTTTTTTTTGTTGCTCAGTGTCGGACTAGAAAAAAAGTTGACAAGGTAACTCCTTGGGGGTATAAAGTGTATTGATACATTTTTGTTGCAATAATTATGTTAAGGAATGTTAAGTTTTTTTTTATCTCGTTATATGATTATACTGTTTTCCCACAAATGCAAAAAAATAAGTTGAATAAGCCGAGAGCAAAATACTGTAATGAAGAAATGATTCCGTTCACACTTCTTCGCAATATTTTTTTAGTGTAAGTAATCCAAGCTACGAATTAAAATGACGAGAGAGGGGTATCGTGCCAATTTTACAATAAGTGCGACATACACGTCGGGATACAAACTGTTAATAATTGTTTTATTGATGTTGAGGATAATACGAGGAGAGAAAGCAAATAGTTTACACATTTTCTCGATCTGTCAAATGGCGTATTGAGATGATCAATGAAATTACTTATGTAGGACATTAGTCGAATGCAATGTGTGAGGTGTATTCTTATGATAATTTTATACTTTTTTTGAGATTAAAGTGTGACGATGTTATTTTTTTCTTGAAGATCACAAAGCATGACCGTGTCATTGTTGAAAATAAATAGAATATTTTAAAGAATTTTGTTGACTAAAAAAAGACATGACTAAGGAATGTAAGGGAGCACAAAACTCTGGACTGGACTCATCTCTTTCCTATGCTTTCTAGAATTGCTTTGGCTTAATGCATATGACACACAAGCCATCTATTGAATTCGTTAACGATAAGATTGTTGCATTTACTTTGGAAATGAAGATGTATGCTTGGCCCTACGATACGGGTTCGATCCATATCCACCCAATAATTTGAAGTTAAGCTGTGGTTTTACAACTCCAACATCGTTTTTCCATTACTTTGCGAAAGATTCGTTGTTTCAGTGGAAGTTGTAAAGTTTCATTTAAAATCTGGCGATTGGTGACACCGAACGCCCTTCCTCACCGAAAATGTTTCCCTGGGTGGCCAATCTAGGAGTGTCGAACAGTGATGTTGATTGGATTGAAATGGGGGGAAAGTAGAATATATATGCATTCATACTTTCCTCTTTCCCAAGAATACTTTGCATTTTATAACTTTTGGTGAAAGAAAGCTAGAAATGTATTCTCTAGTTTTTCCTCCAGAATTGAAAACGGTGGCGATGGATGGTCGCCTTCCCTGCTGGTGGCTTTCCCTCTCTGACTTTTTTTCTCAACCTTTTTCCTCCTCTTATGAAAATGTAGGAAGGGTAAGAAAATGTGGGAATAGATATTCCTTGCTGGTTGCGAGCCTCATCATTTTTATCATTTCTCCACTCGCTAGATATGAAGAGAGGACAAGAGCTACTTACTCATGCTCAGCCACCATCACGTTTCTTTTATTCTTACTACATAAAAATAATGTGGAATATCACATGCTAATATTTTACTTTGTTCTTCTCGTTTTTTACATTAAGACATTGTTACACGGAAGTCGTTTCTCTCTGACCTTCTCCTCCCTTTTATGGATGAGGTGCATTCATAAGTAAATTGGGATATGGGTGAAAGTTTTGTAGGGATTGCATATATACCAAGTGATATGATTGATATGGGAAAGGTTTATCATAACTCATGTGAATTTGTGTGTGTGCATTTTATTGCGTACGATTATCCTCGCCCTTTAAGCAGATTGAGTGTCTAGACCCACTTTAATTTAAAGGAAGCTGAGGGAAAACAACAGATCATCATAATATCACGTATATCACCATCAGCTAATATTTCTCTTATTTTGTATTCAACCTGCATCCGTTCCAAACGAGATATGTTAAAATGTGTGTAGGTGTTTCTCAAGTGGGAGAGTATAAAAGAAGTGATTTCTACATCTGGAGAAAAAGAGATCCGCTATAAACATAACATTTCGTTCGAGTGGAGACAGGGAGGAAAAAACAGAGAAGGGGAAAGGAGTGGAGAACATGCCGAACTTTTTTCTCTCCCGTAGTGTGTGAACCAAAAGGAGGCATAAAAAGGGGCAAATTTATTCACAGGTCTCGAATTTGTAGTTTGCGAACTGAACTGTCAAAATAGTGTATGGTGGTAGGCCATTCCCTTTTTCCTCGATTGGGTTCGGGTGACAAGAAGGTTTTTTGTCTGATTCTTATGTACTCTTTGTCTGTTTTTATTGCCTAAAATGGATATCTCTTTCTTCACTTCTATTATATCCCTCACTTTGCATTTTTACGGTAAAGTTCTTCCCATCTCCATCTGGAATGCGTTTCGAGGCAAGGTTGGAGTGATCCCTTTCAAAAAAAGTTGCCTCAGTCTTTATTTTTCATCTATGGAAAGTGGCTTTTTGAACCATGCCCCGTATATTTTCCTTTTCTCCTTCACTTTATTTTCTCTTTGCTGGTGGCAAAGGTAGATCCCATTTTATTTTCAAAGTAATCATCATCATCACCCTCATGATCTCGAGTAGGGAGAGAAAGGGGTGAAAAAATGTGGAAACTTGGAAGAGAAATATTTTTTTAAAGGTTTGTGATTGTGAAATATTTATAGGTGATCAGGCTGATAAAAGCGAGATATTTTTTTAGCTCCAACTTCCCTTTTTATTGCTATTGTAGGCCAATATCTTGTAAGAATGGGATGACATGGTGATGGCGGATGGGGAAAGCTTCTACTCTACACGCCGACATCCTGTGCGCCTTTCAGCTGGACATTTTTCTAGATATATAGTCACTCAATATGTTGTATGAATAGAGGAAAGCTCACTAAATATCTCGTGTTTATCGGGGAACGAGGAGGAGAAAAAGAATATTTCTTTAATAAAATTACATTTCCATATTATTTCACCGGAATGGAAATTGCCGGGTGATATAAGCGTCTCCCATGTGGGGAGAGGAGGAAGTGGAATGGCTCACTCAGATTTTTATTGTCTTATCTGGAAGACGTAAAGGCGATAGATATGATAATAAGCTGACATCATTATAATACGGAGGCTTCTCCCCTCTCTTCCATTGTCCACAAACAAGCTCTCAATATTTAAATTACAAGTGTTATCATCATCATTGTCCTCTCTGCTCTCATGTCCACTTTGTCAAGTGATCCTCTTTCTATCTTTATGAGCCACTTTTGCTCTTGGCACACACTCCTTAACGTTCCCTTCTTACTATTCATATTTGTGGAGAGGTTGGCAGGATGAGTTCACTTCACACCATACGGTCGCCCCATTCACGGAGTCTCCCATAACGACCCTAATTTTGCCGGATGGAGATAACCAGAAATGCTGAAACATGCCTTGGGAACGGCTTATTTGACCGGGCTCAAGGAAGGAGAGGATGCCGCAGGATGCGAAACTCATATTTTCCCCTCTTTTCACAGAAAGAATAATATGATTCCAGAGAGATCCACGGAGGAAGTCACTTTTAGCGAAGGAAAAATCTAATAAAAAATAGACACAATAATCATTGCTGTAATGATAGTGTTTTCATAACTCCAAGAAAGTGTAACTTACCCGTCAGCTACTAATGTTATCGAAATGGTTCGTTTACGTTTCAAGAAATTGCTTTTTCTAAGTCGCACACACATGGCCTAAGTATTTGCTAATATTATTATTGCGCACGTCAATCCCAATATGCACACGGCTTTCAATTTATTTGAGTTATTTACGATATACAATAATTTATTAATTTTTTCTAAATTTCAGCCTAGCGGAGATCCCTACGCATTTATAGAATTTTGGGAACATCATGCGGCGGCTGCTGCCCTCGCCGCTATGAATAAGAGGAGTTGCTTCGGCAAGGTAAGTGAAATATTTTTCTCTCTTTTTGCATTAATAGCATTTTTGCTTGACTGCCAAAACGC
>JAHZMU010000680.1:0-11358 GCA_027743725.1 Rambutsinella grinnellia | reverse complement strand
ATTTTATGTCGCCAACCTTTTGTGATCATTGTGGCTCATTGCTATATGGCTTCTTTAAACAAGGTCTAAAGTGTGAAGGTAAGAGAGATTGTCATTTCCTCTTTCTATTTTAAAATTTCATAATAATCGAGGAAGGAATTGGAATTGGATTGATTTTCACAAGAAACTCTTCTTAAGCATCCACTCAAGCATAAATTTTTCACAAATATCTCATCAATTCCAAGTAAGAAAAAAGTTGGAAAACCCCTTTACTCCATATCATGTCATTCTTTGAAAGAGATGATGACTCCATTCAATCAAATGTGCTCAGCGGAGAAGATAAGTGCAGAAATTCTAGAAATGCTTGTCATATCACAGTAGCAAATTGACGAAGCGATCTCATAAAAAATTCAGAGCTTCTCTCTATTCCGCAAATTCTCTTGGTGTGAAGCCAAAAGAGTAAGAATTCAACTGCTTTTGAAACACACATTTGTAGAATTCTTTTCGGAGGAGGCGATCTGCAATAAATGGTTTCACAGAATCAATAAAATAACAGATATTCTAGGAAATTGTTGGAAAGCCATAATTTAATTGCTAAGTATTTGGTGTGTTTGCAATCACGAGTGTTTTGACATTTTTGGGAGAAAGTATAAATTGCTTTTTATTAAACGAATGAAAGGATTTAAATCTACTATAACATTTTAGCTTTCACTTTCCTTGTATAATCCCTGGAATATCATAAATTAATTGGAGCTTTGGAATATAAAATGTGAATTTATTATACACAAATGCATTCATCCCACACGGTTTTAAGCAAATATTTCTCTTCCTAAAAGCACTATTGCAGAAATAATTTCACAGAGCTTTAGCACGTGGCATTTCTCCATTTCTTTTGTGTTTGAAACAAAAAATGGCACTCTAAAAATATACTAGGAAATAGATTTGGCTTATCTAACAGCTTATTTTAAGCATAATTTAGTGTTTTCCATTATGCAAATATTAGTTTAAGCGTTAGCGTGAAATCCGCTTAAAGTTCTTAAAGGGAAATTATGGGTTGGCTATGTAATTAGTTATGTCGACCAATTCTGTGAGCAGTTGACTTTTTTTTTGAAGACAAATGAACACCACTGATGGATATCTGGCAGTTGAATTTATAATGAGGAGTGCTGTTAGTGCTGTTAGTTCTGTATGAATAGTGTATCTGGCAGCACTCCATGCTCCATACGCCCTCGAGGAAAAGATTCGGATAATTTCTAGAAAAAAGACTTGTCATTGATTGACTTATAACCATTAGAATAGATGAGGTCATGTTTTTCTTTACCTGAGCCTGGCCAGACTAATATCGTCATATCATATGACACAGAATGTGACACATTTAATTTTACCAATTTTTCATATATCTGTGATTACTAGCAAGTATTTGAATAATTCATGAAATTATCCAGCAATTAAAACACGCGCAAGTAGAAACGCCCACGCATCCGTTCCATAGATTGCATACAAACTGGACTACATTATACAACACGTGTGTAGACATGACGCAAAAAAATCCCCCAAATTCAACCTCGTCTTCTCGTCCTGATTTTTCTCCACATGGTCCACAACCAAAATCTTACATATTATTTTTGCATTTGTGCCAGGAAGTAAAAGGGCGCTTTAGGGTTTGGTGAAATGTTTGATTTTAATTTGACACGAGTCTCATTGCTAACTTTTAATGATCTCGGACAACTTACAAATGTTTAGCTTAATCTGAGGAAAATGTGTGCAGCAGACATTCTAAAACGTGTATGACGATAGTCTTTGATTTAAAATATTTAATTGAATTCCCATCGTCTCCCATTTCGCGGGGCGTGGTGTTGATGTCTAAAATACACCCAATTGTAATCTAATATTGCACGGCGGGTGCATTATCAAGGGTAAATAATTTATTACTGAATTTACACCACGAAATTCCCACGAGAGTTCTCCAGTCATAGCCATAAACACTTTTTATTGTCAGATCATTTGATTCTTACAACTTTTCTTGTTGATCTTTAACTGGCTCCGTGCCTATTACTAACAACATTTGGTTGCGGGTGCATTTTTTATCCTGAAATGAAATAGTAGCCTTTGAACTTGACTATCCTTCTCGTAAATCACGACCACTTCTGTCAGACTCTTTTAAAACAGTTTTGCCAAGACGGAAAGAGGATAAAAGTCATAATTCGAAATGATTAAAAACGGATTTTATCGAGCTCCGAGGGTGCAATGTAATGTGATATTCTAATAAAAATACGGAAATCATTTAAGCAATGATTGTCGAAAGCTTTTCTAATGCAAATGTCAAAGGTAGAAATAAGTACGGGATGAACAAAAAGAGTTTAGAATATTCAAGGTTAAGAGAACACTTTGTACTCAAACCTTTTCATCAGTTATAATGTCCACATCTTGGGCTCATTACACCGAACATTTGTCGGATGTTCCGGTAATATTAGACTTCTTTCTGAGCAGACAAGGAAAACAGATTTAAAACAAGTTGGCACTATGTTTCCGCCAATTACATTGATAAAGTTGATTAATTTCTTGATATTTTTCCTATAAATTTTTAAGCATTTTGGTTCAGTAATTAACGTGTCATTTCACAATTTGTTCAAGGTGAAAAGAAACTTTCAAGTCAGTTCAAAAATGTCAAAAAAGACTGCGTCTTTATGCAAATTACAATTTGGGAAAATTTAAAGTGCCAAAATGAAAATGACTCGTTTTCAAAAGAATTTCACAACTTTCCTTGTGAAAAAGAGAAAATCTTTTTATTCTGTAATTCAAGCGTAAGCATAACCCATAGTAAATGTTGTGTGGACTTGTGCTAATGAAGATGGTGTGTTGGTGGGAAATGTCGAGAAAGTGGAGTAATTGTTAGTAAAAAATATCTGCAAGTCCTTGAAAGTGAGATTAAAGTATTTTGGTAGATTTTTTCAATTCTCACCTTCACAGTCTAGTCCTAGCTGCATCTTATCATCATCAATGTAAACATTTTAAAGTGCTTTTGCGCCCATCATCTATCTCCAAGAGCCAAAAGTTTGAAAGGGAAGATCATGGAAGTTCTCTTCTCGTCAACTATCATCTCTGTTTGTTTGTACATTTGACGATTTAAAAGTTCAAAAAAGTGATCTCGAGCGAAGCGTGTTTTTGAAACGCCAGAGTTAGCTGAGCGGAGCAGGAGGGCTTATATGTCGCATATTATATAGCGTTTTGCGTCCTCGGTGTAAATATATATTTTACGGGGGTAGGTGAGATGAGAGCAGATCTTCGTCAAAAAAATGCTATATGGACTATTCATTATTATAACCTGGTAGGGGAAGTGTGCTCACGAAACCACAACCCCGTAAACATCACTACCTAGAAAGTTTTTATATTGATATGTGAGAATAAGTATTTCATCCAAGTTAAATTCAGAAAGGTTTTGCAATTTTTTTCTCGACTTTTTTTCCATTGAGATGGATATGACTAGTGGGAAGTTTTGGTCGGTTGCCAGTCCCTAGTCTTTTACGTGTGCTTTCGAACATTTCCTCAACTTTGTTGCAGTTTTTCATCTTTGAAGTGTGCAGTTGTGCAAGTAGCTCAGTAGAGAAAAGTTGGGCCTGCCAGTTTTCACTTTGCAGTGAAGTTGAACAGTTGTTGTGAACGGTTTGGGATATTACTAGTCAAGTGCCTTTTGTGTTTTCATTTTTACTGTGTTTTGTTAAACTGACTAAGCTTTAAAGGAAATATTTTTTTGCGATGTGAAGGGATAGACTGCTTATTTTGAAATGGACTGCGTATCATTTATTTAGGACTAAAGTGAATATTAAAAATGCCTATTCCCTACCCATTAAATTCGAAGGGGTATGGAGGGAGTGGGTCTTCAAGTTTGGTGGGGTACTCATCAATCCCCTCAACATCTCCGTATATTCCTGGAGTGCTTAGTTCCTCTTCACTATTCTTTGGGGGACATGGCTTCTCCTCCGGAAGGAGTAATCTTTATGGGAGTGGAAGTGGATTAAACTCGCTTGGCTATAGTAGCTACAGCGTTCCTTCCTCCCCTTATGCTCATGTGTCTCCGTATGCATTAGTTACTCCAAGCTATGGGTATGGAGGGTACACGCCGAGTTCAACGGCAAAGTCGTACTACACGCCGTTACCAACTATATCAGAACATTCCAGTGGTTCCGGTGCGGGTTCGGGGAATAAAAGGAGGAATATTGGAGGGCTTAGAACTTATATTCCTGTTCTGCCACTACCCTCCACGGCTGGAAATAGACCGGCTTTGTATAGCTCGTCTGGGGTGAAAACTCTGTTTACGGAAGATATTGATGTGACTACTCCGAGAAAGATGGCAAAACCAGGCGAGATTCACAAGAGATCGAAATAGTGGTCAGGCGTATGGAACTATTAGGAGGGGTAGAACTGTTATTCGGCTGGAGACTAAAAAGCTGAAGGAGAACCCTTATATTCAACCGGAAGCGAAGATTGAACCCGAAATTGTTGAAAAAGAGAAAGTAGTAAATGGAATGGATATTCCGGCTCCGGAAGCAAAAGTGACAACCTCGGAGATAAGTGCTCCCAAACCTGCTGCATCTAATGGCATTGAGTTATCAGAGAAAGAAAAGGAAATAGAAGCTTCCCAGCAGTTGGCAAAAGATTATAATCATGTAACCAAATGGTATGAAGAAGAAATCAAGAAGCCGGTAAAAAAGGAGAAGAATGCTGGGGATAAGTTTAGAGAGAAATATATGGTTCATTCAAGGAAGAATAATTATGCGGGCTACCGCCGTCCCACCTTAAGTGACATTAGAGCTCAGAAGGCAGTTGTTGAGAAGGAAATTGAGGACCGCCTTAAAAAACTAACTGATGCGAATGAATTGTTGCCAGAAGGAGAAGGGCCTTCACAAGATGTTAAAGCGGAAACGGAAAAATTGGAAAAGGACAAAGAGAGATTGGCTCGACTTGATAAGAAAATGGCAAAAAGGTTTTCTCGTGCCCTCCGAAAAGCTGAACAAACCGGGGCTGATGCAGAGTCATCAGATGACGAGAGTATAATTGATAGACAAACTACTTTAAAAGCAGGAAGGAGATCATCCGCAGGGACTTTAAAGACACCGCCAACTGATATGCTACAACCTCCAGATTTTCCTGGACAGCGCTTAACCCGAAAGGTTACAAAAAGATTTTTCTTTCCCCAAGAGGGAAGTTCCGTCGTTCAACCAGAAATAATTGAAAGTTTAGTGCCGTGAGCCACAAGACTTGTTTGAAAAGAAGATTTTGGCTCAAAGGAGTGGCACAGTTAAGATGAAGAGAGTAAGTCATATTAACCAGAGGAAGAGCTCAGCCAGTGATTTGGAGATACCTTGTGATTTGCAAAGTGATAAAGTCTGTGATGGAGAGGGGAAAGATGACCTCCCGGAAATTAAGGAAGAGGTCACCTCACCCGTAAGCAAACAGCCTGTGGTAAATGGAGTGAATGGATCTGCCACTCCACCAAATTCTACCCCTAATGCTTCAGGAAAGAAAAAGAAGTATGTGAAAAAGGTTGGTGATCCTCCGGCTAAAAGGGTACCTGGGAATATTCTACAGCCTTTAGTTGTACCCCCGAAGGACTCTGATTCAATTTTGGAAAGTCCTAGCGAGGAAGAAATTAAAAAGGCTGAAGCTATAAAAAAGAAACCACTGGGGAAAGTTAATGGCTTAATTCAGGCAAAGCAGGATGGCCTCATGAAACATCCTATTGTTAAAAACAATTTGAAATTCAATGCTTTAAAGCCCGTTCAAAAGTTGGAGAAGGAAAAGCAAGCGGCAGTTGTTGAAATGCTGCCAGCTAAGAAGACTGATGGAGAGAAGATGAAAGATGCTGGCATTAAGAAAGTCGAGAATAATAAGCCAACTTCTAATAATATACTGAAGACGTCAACTAATAACGTAAATGGAACGGATAAGAAGGATGAGGTTAGTGTTCCGAAAGTTGAGGAGAAAGCACAAAAATTAGAAATCCCAAAAGTCACCGAGCCCATCCCAAAGCCTGCGATAAATGACAATAAAAAGCCATTAGCTGAACAAACAAAAATAGGAGAGGAGAAGCCACCAGCGGAGGTAAATAAATCTCCACTAATTACCAAATTAAAGCCGAAGCTCGCCCTTGATAATAAATCAGCATCGTTTGATAAGGCCACTCCAAAACTGAAACTGGACAATAAAACAAATTCCCTTGATGGGGATAATGAGGAGAAAAAGCCGATCAGGTGTGGAGGAAAAAGGGAAAGTGATAAATAAAAATTTCCAAAAGCCACTTCCAAATGGAATAAAAATTGATGAAAAGAAAGTTGCAAATGAGATGGCAAAAGTCGTCAATAAAAGCAAATCGCCTTTGGCTATTGCACCAAAACAAGAGAAGAATTCAGAGGAAGTCAAGAAGGAAACTGAACCTGTTGCACCTTTGCAACCTGCCAAAAAAGTGGCTAATATTGACATCAAAAAGGAAAATAAAAAGGAGGAGGCTCTTACCCCGGTAAAAACTTCTATCGAAAATAGCAAAAAGGAAGAAAAGGTAATCCAACCTGAAGAAAAGAAAATTCCCGTACCAGAGCCTGTTAAGAAAATTATTGAGCCTGGTAAAAAGGTTAATGCAGTTGTCGACACGAAGAACCAAATAAAGCAGGATTTACTTCCGGTGAAAGTTACTGAAAAACCACCTCAAATACAAAAAGAGAAAACTCCTCCTAAACCAGAAGAGAAGGTAAAAGTAGAGGAGAAGAAAAAGCCCGCGGCATTAACCAAGCCATCAGCAGCTTTAGAGGAGAAACTTAAATGTGAGATTAAAAGCCCACCTCCTAGTCCCCAAGCCAAACTAGCTAATCAAAAAGATCAACCAAAAAGTGTTCTAGAGGAACAGCCCAAAACCCAAATAAAAGCGCAGCCCCCTCTATCCCCAAAGTCTGTGCCATTGCCCCCAGAACCAGTTCAGGAGAAAAAGGAATCACAATCGGAAGACGTTTCCCCGAAGCCAAAAATTGGTAAAGAAAAAGATAAAGCAGAAACAGTGTCGACCCCACCTGCCCCAAAAGCTTCAAAGGAAGTAACAACCTCCTCTCATCCCCTTACAAACGGCCATTTATCACCGCCATCGACTCCGCGAGGAAAATACGCTAATTCAAGTGAGCAACCTACAGTTCCATTATCAGGGAAAGAGACAAAGTCACCTCCGCCAAATGCAGCCACGCAGAAGGAAAGTGCTTTACCGAACAAACCGTCCACTTCTACCAAGGTGGAGAATCTTGGCGAAAGCACAGAAGCTTCAGCTAATGGTCCGAGGAAGGCTGATTCTAAAAAGATTTCGGAGGATATAGCGCCACAGATGAATAAACTTGGCACTCTTTCATCAACCACGGAACCAAAAGCACTAGTTGAGAATTGTAAAGGCGATGATGATCAAATAATCAATGCAGCTGTAAATAAAGATGATGAGGTAAAAGTAGGAGGTGAAGGAGACACTGTGGCTGTTTCGCAAGAGAAGAAATCGGTGAAACGGTCCTCCACACACTCGTCGGGATCGAGTATCAGCAGCACGTCGTCAACTCTCACTGCGAAATCAGGCATGAAATTAATCGTCTTGTAGAATTATTTGTTTCTCGAGACATTTTCAATTTGTGAAGAGTTTCTTGCTGTGTATATATCTAACTTGGATGATCTAAAGAGCAATTTTACTAAATGCAATTAATTTTTATGCGTATTACAGAGTGCCATATATTTAAGGCTAACTAGATCTAATTATGCTTTCCCCTAAATCTTATGCGCATTTTTTCTTTGCATATCCTTGTCATAAATCGATTTTTGAGGGTAGCTGCCGGTGCAGCTGTTGCTTAATTAGATTCTAATTAGTTGGCAGTTATTAAGGAAATCAATTTGATGCGGTGCATATACTTTTAAAGCTTCCGGTTGTGCACATTTAAAACTGCAAATGCTCCAATTAGCTAAGATTATTGCACATTCATCATTTGAAGGAGTAAATTAGGTTTATCCCTTTACAGAAATGTTCCAGAACATAATTTTTATGGCTAGACTGGTGCGCACAACTTTCGCACATGTACACTTGCACATAATTGCAGCACGTAAACATTTTTAAAATGTCAATCCAATTCCTTCCTCGAGCATATTTAAATATTTCAAGGAATCATATTCTCTCTATTATGACAATTTACATTCCAGTTTGTAATGTGAATTGCCACCACAAATGCGAAATCTTCATGCCCAATCTTTGTGGAGTGAATCATATTGCACATTCATCATTTGAAGGAGTAAATTAGGTTTATCCCTTTACAGAAATGTTCCAGACAATAATTTTTATGGCTAGACTGGTGCGCACAACTTTCTCACATGTACATACACTTGCACATAATTGCAGCTCGTAAACATTTAAAAAATGTCAATCCAATTCCTTCCTCGAGCATAATATTTAAATCATTTCAAGTCATCATATTCTCTCTATTATGACAATTTACATTCCAGTTTGTAATGTGAATTGCCACCACAAATGCGAAATCTTCATGCCCAATCTTTGTGGAGTGAATCAGAAGCTTCTAGCCGAAGCCCTTAATGCCCTTAAGAAAGGTATCTTTTCGTGTGCTTTTTGTTTGTTCGAGGCTTTTTGTCTGTGAGAACCGTGTCATAATATTTTGACAAGAGCTTTCCAATATTTGTAATTCCTTTATGATTGACATTTCTGGATTATTTTGGTTCAAACAGGAAGTGGCAGTAGTACAAGTAGTTCATACGATGGTCCTAGACGTGTGCCATCACCCCCAGTAGAAGATGACTCTGATGATGAGCGTATCGCACTAGACAAAATCTGCCCTGCAAAGACCCGACCAAAATATAGAAAGTATGAGATTGAAGATTTCCAGTTTCTTAAAGTTTTAGGGAAAGGTAGTTTCGGAAAGGTGAGCAAACTCGTTTTGATAACAATAGAGCGTAATAAAAATATTAATCTTTTCAATTCATACTTTTATGTCTCTTTTTACTTCTAAAAATACACTTTGAAAATGAATAATAAACTTCAAGTTTAAAACGAAAAAAAGGGAGACTCCCAAACTTAAAAGATCATAAACAGATGCCATTTTTCCTTTGTCAGGGTCACTCATGTAATCTCAATGCAATTTTATCGCTTTTCTTCTCACACATTTACGTTATCCTAACAATTCATCCGTTCTCCCTGTGCGGTTTCCCTATTCTTATAGAAAAGCATTTTATTTTTATAGAGATTCTAAAATAATGTAATTTAGTAAAACAAGTGCCAATAAAAACATTCAATGACAGAGAACAACTAGCGTCGCAACTTGTGACTAGATGAGGAGAAGGGTGAAGTAGTGAAATGGATGCCAACAAGTGGCTATAAATAGATGGGTTGTTGGAACGTTATTACTCGTGGAAGCCTATAATTAGTTTCATTCTTATAGCCAAGGTTTACGAGAAAATAATAGGAAACGTGGTAGGTTATATGGCGAAAGAAAGTGAGATAGAAAATGCAAAGATTTTTTTGAGTAGGTGTTTCAGAAATCTTGTAAAAAAAGTGAGATCCGTGAAAATAACTCGTGTTAATCCATGTGATGCGAGTGAAAAGCGAAAAGTGGATCGGTCTTGTTATTGTCGTAAAGTATTAAATGGAGGAGGAGAAAAGGCGAAAGTTAAATGATATATTGAATTCCAAAGGGTTTGTAGAAAAAATTACAACAAAGGCTTTTGTTTGAATAGCTTCAACTGTGATTTGCTGTGATATCTGATACAGATCATTATCTGTATGACGGATAAGCCCCAATCTTGTTAAAGTCAATAGTATGGACGTTGAAGTCTTACGCAATTTTCCAATACAAGTTCCTTCATTCTTTTGACAACGAAATGAATTATTTATCCCAAATCGCCTGTGACCATTTTGACTACATTTTCCTCTAGACGATTGTATTAGTTATATCAAACGCATAAAATTGGAGTGGAAACGTAAGTCTTATTGGCGTTATTGGGTTTGAGGGCCTTTTCCGAATCACGATCGAGAAATTGTAGAGAAGTGTGTGGGTATGATTTTCCTTATGGAAAAATAAGATTTTTGATAATAAATGCAGTAACAGAGAAAATATGTAGCACGTAATGGTGTTCGTTATACCACTGAAAATGCAGGCACCACTTATTCGATGAAATGGCAAAACCTAGTGAAAGTCAACACGAATGTGGATTATTTTGGTTTGTTTTGAGAAAACGCATAGCAATGAGAATAGACACATGTTGTCTATCAAGACGATTTGTTTGAATGTTCGAATTTGCTAAATAAATTGTACAAAAACCTTTCTCAATTTCTTGTTTATTTTGGTCGTCTTCTTGAGAAAGGAGCTTACGCAATGTATTGGGACAAAGTCGTTTTTGAACTCTTGACCTAGATTTTCAGTTGAAGAGGCTGAGATGAGAGTGAGCTCACTTGGAATAAATGGAGTGGGTAGAATTGTAGTTAAATTCGATATTTTTGCAAATCGGAGATACAAATGGGGATATTGATGGTTGAGAAATGGAGGTGGGGGACAACACCTACTCATGTTGCTAGTAATTCTTCGAATTTTACTGTCATATTAGTGTAGGTAGGCTTATTTTAAAAGGTGTTTGTTCTAATTTTTCTGAAATATTGAAATATTTAGGAGATGACGGCGACAATTATTTTTAGATTTAAAGTAGTGCCTTCCTTAGAGATGCTCCGTCACCTCTTCGATTTTTACTGAAAATGCAGAGGTGCAAATTTCATAGTCAAGTAAGCTATTGCGCTTTAAAACTTTGAAAGAACAAATTAGATCTGAATTATTTAATTAAATTAAAGTCACTTTGTTTTGCATGCGTGAAGAAGTCAAGAATTCTCTCATCAAATTGAAACTGAAAGGATATGTCATGCCATGCTCTTTAAATTTTTCATCACATTTCACAGCGGTGATTGCCATTTTCACAGGATAAATATACATACAGCGTAAAAGACAAAAAACTTGCGTTTTTGAGTAAAACTTTCCGTCAAGAAATGATACAAAATCCATTACCTTGGTTCAGCTCGAATACCGTCACCTACTCTCATTCGCTAAAAATAAATGATTAAGGCTACGGTGCACTAATCTTCGAAGGTTTTTTTTTGCTTTTCAAAGATAAGCTTTTTAACGAACGACTTGAAAGAATCTTTTTGTTAGTTTAAGCACATAAAGATGGATATGCGACATATAGACCATTACATTCATCTTGTCTGACGTGCTGAATATAAATTGAGTAGTTTCTTGATAAAATTCCTTTATAATTAAGAATGTAGCAGAGTTAGTCCAAAATTTAAATAGGACTTGATTTTTGTAATGAAAG
>JAHZMU010000679.1:0-21829 GCA_027743725.1 Rambutsinella grinnellia | reverse complement strand
AAACATGGGCTCCCTTCTGACCCTCCAATTGAAGTCCACATCATCTTTCCTACTGCCACCCCCACTCTCGTCCTTATTGGACTCAGTCCACGAGTCAGACTCAGATTTAGATGCTTTAGCAATTGCAGAAGTAGAAGTCATACTAACAATCTTTTTTACAATAGAAAATTTGAACAGGATATCGAGTTAAAACAGGGATTAATAAGAACAATTTCGTATCATTAAGACAAGATCAAGGGGTTCCCTAATCAAAAAAATGTTTTGTTTTCACTTTAAATTCTGATAATTTCCCGTGATTGAATTCCAATGATTATACTATCCAATGATTTTAAAGTGACCGAGACCGAATAGAATCAGTGAGAAAAGGTACAACTCTTAAGAAAAGACGCTATGATGACATCATGTCAAAATGCATTCGCCCACAAATGCAATTAATTTAAATGGACGAGAATTTCTATGGGAATCTTTCCAACTTACTTTTGAACTTGAGGAACGCTAGTTTGGCCGGTTCTGGATGTCTGGCGATAAATTAGCATGCCCCCGCAGAGGTAGTCCGATTTATTAGAAACGTGCTCCAGATTCGAATCCAGAAACAGTTCCAGCACCGTTAGAGCCCCGTCCACGGGAAACTCTTTTAGAGCATCTAGTGCCCTATCGTCCAGGTCACTATGTGCTAGCTTCCCTGTAAAAACAATACAAAAACACCATGCTTTTAGCATACCATCTCATACCCTATCCTCCCCCTCCAACGCTCAAACACTTTGTCTTTCTAAGAAATTGTCAGAAAACTCAGGTTCCACATTGCCAATCAGATATGAAGCTAATGTGGTGTTTTTAGTCAACTATTTACTATCCCACATTTAGACATTGAACGCCATGAGCCCCGTCCACGGGAAACTCTTTTAGAGCATCTAGTGCCCTATCGTCCAGGTCACTATGTGCTAGCTTCCCTGTAAAAATATAAAAACACCATGCTTTTAGCACACCATCTCATACCTTATCCTCCCCCTCCAACATTTGTCTCTCTTTCTTTTCTAATTTGTCAGAAAACTCAGGTTCCACGTTGCCAATCAAGGATGAAGCTAATGTGGCGTTTTTAGTCAACTATTTCTATCCCACATTTAGACATTGAACGCCATGTCATTCATTAAAGAAATGCATGGAGCTGGGTTTGTGGTTCAGTGCAAAAAAAATGCTTTCATTGTTCATAAAAATTATTTCCCTTACCGGTACTGTAAATATCATCCAATTTGGCAGCAACTTTTTCATCTAAGCCACACTGGATAAGTTTTTGATAGTCTTCTGAGCGTTCTGATGCTGGGATATTTCTTGGCTCAGTTGATTCATCCTTTTTGTTATTTGTGGAAAATGCATTATCCCCTCCAGCAGCCTGGTCAATCCCCTTCCCACTGGGAATCGGTGAGTCTTGGCTCAACTTCTCCTCCCCAAGACCCGCTATCTCGCCGTTGTTCCCACTGGCCATTACTAATTATTTTTAAAATAAAATCGTCTCTCTCTCTCCGTCAAACAAAAACGTATAAAACGCTTGTCCAATTTCCCTTGATCCCGGTGGTCAAGCAATTTCAAAAACTACTACACAAAATAATCAATCACTTTTCTTTCNTCGCCGTTGTTCCCACTGGCCATTACTAATTATTTTTAAAATAAAATCGTCTCTCTCTCTCCGTCAAACAAAAACGTATAAAACGCTTGTCCAATTTCCCTTGATCCCGGTGGTCAAGCAATTTCAAAAACTACTACACAAAATAATCAATCACTTTTCTTTCTCAATCTCCGGTTACAAGTTAAAATCAAGTTTACTACTCCCCAACCAAAATCGAATTAAGACATGGAACACTTTTTCCTCCCTACTGGATAACTATCCTGATGATGGGCCAGTGGGCGATTCTAAGAAAATTTTTAATTCCAATCCAATTGATTCTTCTAAGGCTGACACGTTGATGCCAAGTGATCCTTAATTTCTTCCTGATTATCTTCAGACGGAGCCACACCACCAACGACGATTGGTCAAGCGATAAAAAAAACTTTTGGCTTCGTCTCTCTCTCTCTGATTAGTAATTTAAGTCACTACTAAACCTTTTTTTGTCAAAAACATTCACTAAAACCAAATCCGATGTGATAACGCAATTAAAACTAATAAAAACTAATCAACTTTTTCTCTCTACCTGGCCTAACCATCAGCAGAAATTGAGTAGAGATTTGATAAAATTAAAACTTTTATACGTTAATTATTTACAGATTCTACTAAAATACATTTTCTTTTAAAACGAATTATAAAATTCTTCTCTACACCGACTAAAAAATGGGTCGACCACTGCCGCCCACATTAAAAAACGAATTATGACGAACGAAGTGAGTGATGATGGTAATCAATCAAAACCAATTAAAACAATCCGTCGTCCTCTTCTAAAAATGATGATGGTGATTGGTGATGATTGAACTAAAAAAATTCCTCAACCTTTTTTTCAATCTTCTCAAATTAAAACTCTAAGTCCAATTGGCGATGTTCAAAATATTTAAAATTCCAATTTTTTGTATCCTCCTGAATCCTGATAGTCTGATGAGGTACAAATTCAGACGGAGGCCATGATTAACCACCTGAAATTCAACAAATAAAGAATTAATTAGTCATTTAATTACTTCCGAGTCAATTGTTCAATTCAATCTATTCAATCATCATCTTTTCCACCAAACACAAAACAACAACGGATCCACGTGCACAAACAGATGTTAACGATTTAACTAATCTTACCACTAATTTAAGATGGAAATTTTAACCACAATTAACAAAATTTCCAACTTGATCCCAATTCGCACAATTTTGAGCCTGATTTGACCACACGACGAAAAACAAGTGCCGAATGACAAAAGCCTGCCTATGTGAGGTTGAACCCTGACGGGTTCAATCACTCTCGACATGAAGAAAGAATCGAAGAAGTCAATGAATCACAGAAATCCAAACACTTTGCCTTTGACATTTCAAGCGCCAAACAAGAGAGAAGACATGTGATAAAATCAGAAATAGCTCATTCATTAACGTATCGCCAAAGTCTTTCATATTTTTTCGCAATTTTTCCAAGTTTTTTCATTTTTTCATGCGTCATTTTTATGAATGAATTGAGTCTCCTCCCCTTCCCCTTCTTTAAGAGGAAATCCTCATCCTTATCTTTTGTCACAACAAAACCATTCACGATCAGACATTCTTTCATAAAAATTCATAAAAAATTACATATAAACCCCAAATATTTACAGCGACCCATTCACCTGCAACTCTAATCAGACATCAATCGCCCCTCAATATTTTTCTACCTCATCCCATTCATAATATGAATATTATTTTGTCTGAAAAATCTTTTTCATCTCATGTCACAAACCCCCGACCACCGTCTACCATCACGATACACATTTTTAGGGATAATCAGGATAAAAACCTGTAAATCCGCTACTTTCATACCTACCAATCATACCTGATTCTTGAAAAAACTTGATAGTCAAGTCGTAAAAAATTGGCTTTTAATTTGAACCTGACTTTGGGGGAGGGTTGTAAGAAAAACGCCATGTTTCTCAGGGGGAAAATAGCATAACCTTTTATTTACATGTTTACAAATGTGGTTAACATTTCACAACATTAAATAAGCAATGCTAGGTTAAGTTACGTCTTCTGCACCTGCATAATTTTTTCGCATGCAATTATATATTATCGTGCCATCCTCTATTTTCATGAATGAACTGTACATGATACGCTACAAGTCTTGTAGTATTTGCCCTATTATCTGCATGATAAGATAGTTATCTCTAAAGAATTTAAGGAGCTGTGCATCTCTTCTAAATGTCAATGCTCGGTTTGTGGATCACCTCAATTTAGAGAAAAATTTATAGATGCATTTTGGCTAAACTCTAATTAAATATTGCATGAAAACTGTCAGTTAATTCAGGTTCCAAACTGTCAAGAGTGACAAGCCTGGTGTTTTATTAACTTTTGTTTTTCACAGTTCATAATGAACGCCATCCTACACACAGGTTCAGGTGTGGATGGAGCTGGGTCTGTGATTTCATCCTCATCAATATCTTGATAATTTATCTTGAACTTTTTAATTAGCTAATTATTTTTAAAATTCTTAATTAGCTTCTTTCCCCTGGCCCTACCTTTTGCATTTCTCCTAACATTTTCGATCAATATGGTTGCTCTAGGCTTGCTCTGCTTGTTTTATGTCTTTTCTTATCTCACACCAACTTCCGTTTCCCCTTAATCAAAAAGCAAATACAGTCTGTACGAACAACCCAATCATATTTTCACCATTCATCACCATATGACGACGAAACCCTCCATATGCCAAGTAATTATCTTCTTCAATTTGCAAGCTTAACGCTCTCTTCTCACACAAAGAAAGCTTCCTTCCATCCTATGAATTCTCTCTCCATTCATATTTCCCCATCCGTATCGGTCCAACTCTCTGGGAAGAAAAGTTTGACCGACATCGACACACAATATATACTTTTTCCAGCTCCCTCTTGACTCTCTCCTCTCTCTTCCCACCCACACAACCTCCTTCACCACCGTCGTCATCACCAAACTCAGTTTCCAAACATTGTTCCCTAATCCTTTCCTCATTCCAGAAATACACGGATGGTTACATATCCAATGTTATACTCTTCAAATTTATCTCCGAATTAAAGCAGAGCATACACAATCACATTAGCCATTCAACAAGCCATCCTCCCAAGCATATTTACATGCTAAAAATATCCTCCTCTCATCCATATGTTGTTGACTCTGTAGCTTTTCTACGAAATTATTCTTTCCCCAACAAGAAAGCATCAATTACACCCATCCAGAAAAACTTTTTTCCCGGATACTTCCATCTCTTTTCATTTTTATTACATCTAAGCAAATAGACAAAAAAAAATTCGACTGACTCCATTACCATATAATTCGACTACATCCATTACCTAAAATACATAATCTCCATTATTTGAAGGCTGAGCCATGTCTATTTTCCTTCCACTCCACTCTCTCCTTTTTTACACGTGTACATACACCTGTTGTTATACCCACTTGACTGCACTTTGTAACAGAGCCATTCCACTCCACTCTTATTTTTTACCCTCAAGAAAAAGGTCCAATACTATATTGAGCCATGTATCTCGTATGGAAGTGGGAGGGAAACAATGCTCCCCTTCTGCCAACATTTGTAATGGAAACTGCCTACGCTACATCCTTTCCAGACAGAGAAAGAGAAAGCAAACAAAAACGAATTCCATTCTATCCCACAACATGTACAAGCTTTCCCCGAATAAAAATATATGTGTACACTACACACAATATTTTCAGGTATTCATTTTCCTCTGTCTCCTACACACTTGTTCCCAATTCTCAATCAATACGCTCTTATTCATTCCACGCCAATCTCCAAACAAAACCAGAGCATTTCTCTGACTTTACATTCCTCCCATTTCCTATAAAAAAAAGTATCACAAGCCATTTAGTATATAAAGAGAAGAGCTCACTAGACTATTTTATTACTCCATTTTTATACGTAATTTTCCTCCACATTATCATGGAAAAATATAGTTTACGATTAAGGAAAGTGGAATAATGAATGAAAAAAAGTTTCTCTGCGTGCCGTACACTTTTCCTTGTCATTCCCAATTCCACAAGAGTTTCTCTTCATATTCTTCCCATGTTCCTAACTTACATTGGATACTCAGGTGAAAGTAAAAGTTGATACATAGACTGTGTAGCTTAATCCTACTAAAAATATTTCTCGCTACCAGCTATATACCACCACACTCTCCCTCCTACACTTTACCCATCTAAATATCAATCTACTACACAATTCCCTTTGACATTTAATTCATTCATCTATCCCTTCTTCCCTCGATATTCTTTTCTCATTCTCATTTCTCTCCCTATGGATTGAAACAAGGAGTGTACTAAAGCCTTGGAGTGTTTGATGTGCCTCTTATATTAAATTATCACTGTTTCCATTCCCATCAATTTCACTGTCGTCTACATTGTATGGCTATACCATTTGCGAAATGCGTGCCTAACATGTTCCCAAGCTGTTCAAGAATAAAAAAATTCCCCAGAACACGGAGATAACTATAAAGGAAATTGACATACGAAATGGGAAAGTAACCGAAAATTGGATTGGGTCTAAAAAAATACGAGGAAATGAGTTAAACTTTTGCTCTTATTTCCTCCATCATTATTCTTCCAATTCTAGGAATTCTTCCGTTTAAAAAAGCTGGATAAGCTCTTGTTTCGTTTTCAATTCCAGATTCATTTTTCACCTGTTGCGAAACCATTCATATTTACAAATATTTTTACCATGAAAGGCGGGGCTACTCTTTTACTTTACACGTGCAAGAGAAACACTGTAATTCAAAAATAATAAGCTATATACTACTACACGCACTTTCTACATGACATGATTTTCAAGTGCTACCTTAACATGTCAGACTAGACAAAGGTTTTCACACCCTCTTCCCACCTCCTCAATGTAAACAACAAGGGAGCCATTGTCACTTGTCTGACATGCAATTTTTAATCCTGGGCTTGTATGTGCAAAAAAATGATAAAAAAACTATCTAAATGTGAACCTTTTTATATGCTACTCTCCCATTTTACTCTGAGAACAAGGCCATTCCTTTCCCATTTCCCGCATTTCCCATTCCTTCTCAATCTTCTCGAATTTCCTTCAACTGTTCAACTGCCACTCAGACTTCATATTATTGAATTCTCTCCCATTTTCTCACGCCAACCCAGTCTCACACGCGTTCCTCTCGTTTCGCCCATATAAATAACAGAGAACCGGAAACAGATTGAAATTATACGATGACATTATCTTGAAGCGAAACAAACGATATTGATTATACCATATACTCAACCCTACATTGTACTAAATTAATGTAATTACTGATGTGAACATGTCATTGGAATGTCATCAAGATAAATATCTAAATGGGAGGAAAAACTAACCCATTTGATTTGCTCAATCAACCGGAACATTGCTGCTACCTGTAGCGAATCATTCTTCTACCCACTTCAATTTACAGAATTATTGGAGCAAAATTGCACTTGCAAATGTGAGAAAGGAAGTGGTCATGCACTTTTTGTCTCGTTTGTAAAAAATAAATCATAATAGCCTTGCTTCTTAATGTCTCAAATCCTCCGAGTATTTTCAACTCGATTTTTTCATACAAACCAATCCGACTGACATAACTCGTTTCTCGTGTAATACGTGTGTGGTAAAGAATCTCTGAATGCAATTAAGTTCTGTTCAACTCTTTACTTTCTCTAAATTCCTCCGTCTAAACGGCTATACTTCCAGTCTCTCAAACCAAACCACAAAAACATAGAATTGCAATAAATCCCATAAAAATTCCAACTCTCATGTCCACAACTGGATTTTTGTATAAACAAGCCAAAACAACAATCCTCTTGTTTCTCTTTCTCTCTCTCTCTCAAAGAAAAAAATTGAAATCGCCTTTGAGCAGTTTACTCTTACTACGAAATCACATTAAGTCAAGAGAATTTACAAGAAGCACACAAATTTTTAATGGCTTGTATTTATTGTAGTGTGGAATTACTCTCGTCTCTTTCAACATTTTCATTGGCTAGGCCATGGCTTTTTCTTGTTTGAGAAACTCAGACAATCCAACTCGTTTCCCCATTCTCCTGTCAGTCTAGCCGAGCTTATCAAAACCTCAATGCAGTAAAAGTGTTCAGAAGAGAGTATAAGCGGTGAGAAACCAGTTTCTATTTCAAACATCCGAATTTATTTCATACTCACCATCATCCATACTCACATGAGACGTAAAAATGCCAAACATGACTTGAACCAAGCTTATTGGCTTTTCTTCAACAACAAAAGGCACTCCTCCAATTCAAAACCATTCCAAATAAGCTCAAAGTCAAACACAGGTGGCTTCAAGCTTCTGTTTCCTTCTCAGTTTCTTCTTTGCTCTACTATAAAATTGCTAATAAAAACACCAGAAAAAGTGCAATCATCTCTCCATTCCACTCTCCTCCGTTTGTTCCCCACTTAATTTCTGGTTTACTAATTCTTTTCATGCTCCGCTCTCTAAAGAGAGAGTATAAAACCAGGAATGAACCAGGAGAGATCAAAGACTAAGTAGTATTGTTATTTTGTTGCTGAAAACTATCAAAACTGGTTTTTCTCACCTTAGCATATTATCTGAAATGGCAAGATTATGATATTGATGAGTCTGGATTCAAGATTCAATGAATGTTTCCAACTCTCGATCATGGTTAAGCCTTTTTGGTTTTGCTCATGACTTTTTAAAATCTAGTTAATTCATATCAGAGAGATTCGTATTCACACTGTGTACTGTCTAGTCTCCTTGTTGAAAGTCAAGAGAGCGCATCATGCATGACAGATTCATGATTCATGAAGAAAGGGAGTGAGAACCGTGTCAATTTCCTGCAATCAGCAGTAGAGTGAAAAGTGAGAAGGGATTGAAAGATTTTCATTACATCTTTCTCCATCCTCATTCTTATTTACGGCTCAAGAGCACACAACAATCAGCCGACTTTACACATTTCCTTTTATTCAATCTGCTTTTGGCAATATTCCCCAAAAGCTAATTTATCCAAATGCTTTGGGTGAGATAAAATGAGAATGTCGATCTTGCAGTGTCATCGCGCTTGTTCCGAAAAACGCAATTTTGGTAAAGATTTCTTTGCTCCACCCACAACTCGTTCTTTTTCTATTCATGTGTGCCAAAACATGAGCTGGAAGAGAATATGGAAGCCTTACAAATGTGTTTTCTCCACACACGAAAACCCCAAAATATCCCTGATCAATGCAAATGCTTTCTTCAAATTTCCATATGCCATAATCCATAATATTTCATGGCTTCTTTCCATTGTTCTCTTGTTTGTCAAAATTCATATCAGCAAAATACTGAAATATTGAACATGCATTGTCCGTACCTTTTGCCTTTCGCCTTTTGCAAACCGGCGAAAATGCCAAAAGGTACATTCCTAAACTGCATCTTCCCCACCTTGCTATAATAACTATTTACCTAACTAAAGTTCAGTTAGTTGAATACATGCACTGGGTGATAAACCTTTCCTTCTCCACCTGTCAATACTCAAAACAAAAGGTAATAATTGTTCTCACCGTAAACCCCAGCAAAAAAGGAATGTTTGGCCCTACCAATTAAAGAGAAAATTCTTGAAAAAACTCGCTAACCCTTTTGATTCATCTGGTAAATATTTAAAGCAAACCTTTCCCCTAATGAATGCTGTAATGGACACGTTTCATTGTTTTACTCCTTTTCCCTATTACCAAATAACATTCCGTTGATTGAGAGTATTGAAAGATTCAAGAGAGAAAAGGCAATACCGGTTTTCTACCCTGCTGTTGATACACAATGCATTTGTTGCAATCAATCATTCAAAATATTCTACACACATTTCATCTCGCAAAAAAAACATGAGATGCTCTTTAAATCCTTAAACAACCTATAATTCCTCAATACATCAGCTAAAACCATTTTACAAGAGGAAGTTGCGTAATTTTTTAAATGCTTATCAGTCCTTAATGGATTTTAAATTCCTTGGCATATTCCTTGAAAGCTGCACGCAATCCCTTAATTTCCATATCTAATTGGAAGGGCAATTGAGCATTTTCCGAAACATCTTAAAACATTGTCTGCCCTTTAGCAAAAGAATTTAGCCCACATCATCATCCCCTCTCATTACTTTAACCGTTCTCTCTCCATCACAATTTGTGCGATCATGAACTTGATCTCATTGACTGATATCCATTAATTTAATATGTTCAGATATCGTTGTAAACATCTCGCTTTAGCTTGGCCATATTCGCATGTCATGTCATCTCCTGATCTATAAAATAGTCATGAACATTTTGTAATATTTTCAACAAACGCCACCACCAGACCAGCCTATAGAATACTCGCATTTCACAACCAACCTCCGTGCATTTTCTCTGTGCGTGACACTCCTGTCATGTTACATTGGAAGACATATGGTATTAGGATTCCTTTCTCATATCCAATCCCCAAAATGCAAATCTATTGGAACAGCTCTACATATTGCATCACTTCACTCTAACACTTTTCCAAGAGTTGAAAACATTTCAAAGAAAATCCAGAAGCAAACAAAACCCCAAGCTATTTCCCTCAAAACGTCATTCTCTTCATCTCCTCTCATCCTTTAAATTTTAACCCACACCATCCACCAGATAGGAAAAAAATTCTACATCCCAAAAAAATCCCAACGTGGTGCAAATCGCATATATTCCAACCGGAATAATAATATTTAAACATCAAGGGTAGTAGGTATAAAGCTTCTTAAAACATTACATATTTTTCTTTCGTTCACCATATGCCAAAAATTGAAACAACGAGAAAGCATTTTTACCCACTTTACATCCTCTTTTTTATCATCTAATAGGAGAGCACAGCACGATTTTGTACTTTCAATGGAACCTCTTTTTTGCACGCTTCGCTTCCGTACAATAGGCAAGATGTGAGTATCTCCTCATCTTTACTAAAAAACGAGAAAAGGAACTGTTTTTTCTTCTATTCTTATATTCTTTATATATTTTATGTGAAATGTGATGATATAACTTATTTCAGCCATCATCCCACCATTACTTTTTAGTCTTGTATTTAGCCGCTAGCTTGTTTTTTGCTCATTCAGCAAAACAAACCAGTAGTTTTAGAAAAGTTTCAAAGCAACTAGTAAACGCTGAAGCAAGTTAGAACCACGCTGCTTCTCTTTTACAGAGAAGGTATCTAGGTATCCCTAAATCTTCTCGTGAGCCCATCATTTTCCAACAACTCTCTTTACACACTTGCACATGCATAGTGTGAACAGAAAACACTCACTTCGGTGTTTTTCGCTCAGAGAAAAACATACACATTTCTCTGCTCTGGCTGAAAAAAAGAGGAGCCAACATTGCGATTATATCACTGGTGATATGGCATTCGTTTTTCTCTCTTGAGATATACTTCAGTGTGTGCAAAGCTGTCATAAAAAATATACTCACTTTGTAAAAGAGATAAAAAGCATGCTAATACCGGTGCGGTCTCATCCCTGTGCATTGCGAAGGTGTAAAGCTTCTCTTTTCAAACACATTTCACTCTTTTGTGTACACAACTGCCAGAGCACATAGCATATTTCTCTTATTATTACACATGCCAATAAATGGCACTTTTTCGCCTCGCCTTTCAACCTTCCCAACCTACCTACGCTTTATGGGATCAAGTAAAAGTTGAAAGAGATTATAATGTGATACCTTCTTCACTTCTCATTACAAACTTACTACTACTACTACTAAACCACATTTTACATAAAACCATCTCACAGCCTTTCATTCTTTCCCTAATCATAATCCTGAATTCAACACTCTATTTAATATTTTACTACCACGCTCCTACTATTACCCGTGCTTGTCTCTTTATAACTTTTACGTGCTACAATTTACAACCACAAATGCATCGTTTCCTAGTTCATCCTCATCTTTTCAACACTAGTTGAACAAGCTTTTTAAAAAAAGACTCGGTAAAAAAATTACAATCAGTCATGCTTACACTTGCACTTGACTTTATATGTACATTTTCAACTATTACATCAACGCACAACCAGAGAGAGAGAGCCAACCCGCGCCGCGCGTTTACAACCATGCGATGCCAAGTGGGAACGCTTGAGACCACGCAAAAAAATACGGACGCTGTTAGAAGAGAGAAACTACTTTATATACCTAAATACCTACAGAAACAATCCGCAATAATAATTCTCTAAAATGTGTATCTTTCCGCTCCCCTCTCATGCTTTATATAAGAGGAGATGCAGAGAGCGAACAAGCTTCTAAAAGAAAACCAGTTGTAAAAGAAAATATATACACACACCAGTATGAAAATAATGGCAAACAACAATCAAACTATCAACATCAGAGAGTGTAGTCATCATCGGTAAAAATATTTTCCACTACCTATAGAAGCATTAGTAAGAAGAGTCGAAGTCAAAGTCAAAGAAAAATTCTACTTTTAAGAAAATGATGGTGAAAAGCTCTAGAAATACTTTTAACGTCAACTCCTCAGCAAGATGATGATATCAACTATTTTATATATTTCTCGGTTATGCTCAGTTAGCTCTGCACAGCTTGCGCATACTTTCCCTAGTTTGTAAATTTTTTGGGTAAAAAGTAATTCTATAATAATAATGGAGTGATGTTGTAACTCGCTCACTTCAAATACGTGCTTACCTCCCCTTAAAAATGTGCAAAATGGCTAGGGCCACACTACTGTTAAATATAACAGGTAGTTTAATTTTTTTCTAGAGAACGTGCGTACATTTTCATTACCATCATAATGATCAGTGATGGATTCAAAAGATTGAACTTTGACTACTGACTACCCTTAAATTCATCTAATATGGTTTGGGTTGGAACACGCATTTTTCTCCTCAGAGCTACTCACACACGAGCGGATTCTAATTAGATAAAAGTCAATTGAATACGAAAAAATAAGGAGCAGAGTTTTGTAGAGAGAAGTATTTTCCGACAAAAATCCAACCGTGCTTGCTTTATGCCGACTTGCTTGAGTGAATCGATCTTCTTTTATTTTGAAAATCTCTAACAATCAACAGTTGTATCCTCTTGGCTGACTATAAGTCTGTAATCGCATCATCGCATATTATTTTCAGTGGAAAAACATGGTGGAGGAGGTCTACCAATAAAAGCGGAAAGCAACATGTTACGTATGGAAGGAAATGGAACCAATGAAGGGAAAAAAGCCGGCTATACAACATCAAACTCCATTTCCAAGAAGCGAGAGCCACTACGCGAGTGGAGGAATATATTTACGAAATGTATACAAAACATTCGCTCTTCCACTCCCAACTCTTTCTCAAAACTTTTAATCTAATCTCAGACTTTTTCAAAGTGATTTTCTCTCTCTCTTGGAACATACATAGTTTCTTTTTATTGCTTTTAGAGATACTGTGTGATGATGATGTAGGGAAATACCATCTAATAAACCTCGTAGCCCTTCCTCATTTACATTACTCACGTTATGGACCGAACTTGATGGCTGACTGACTGATATTTTTTGCATGTTCATCATATTCATCTATTCCAAATCATTTCGTTCAAAAATCAGAACAAACTTTGCCCCTTCTTTTTTAACTGCATCCATTTATTCCCCGCCGTCATATTTAATTAGACGTGATAAGGTAATGAAATAAAAGTTACAAAAGAAAAACTTTTTCTTATCGATTTTCTCTTCTCCATTTCGTGTATCATAATTCTCTCGTAAAAAAAGAAACTTGTAATGAGTTTATGCTAGTTTGCCCTGTCTGATATAGTGGCAGAGAATTTTAATATTATTAAACAGAGACGGCACCAATTTCCAATTCGCCATTCCGTCATTAAAAATTATATCTTTTAAACTTTTTTACGCTCTCGTATCAGTACTGGAAAGACCTACGTGACCTCAGAGACATAGTAGGATGAAAGTTGTGGATGATATGTTTATACTTAATGTAACCATTAAGACAGGATTAAAAGTTGCTCTTTCACAGTTAAAGTGGTTATTTTACACTTTTCATATAAGCTGAAAGTGCTAAACTATCAGCATCAGACAGGGAAAGAATATTTCACTTTGAAAATTGTCTACAAATGATATGCAAACCACATCAAATTACTTTCTTGATTTAGAACCCAATCTTGAAAATCAATTAACTCATTACTTGTTGGATGTCAAAGTGGAAAATGCAATGTAGGCAATTAAACCCAATTAAGAAACTTTCATGGCATTTTGCCATGTGCTATACATGACTATGACAAAGAACTATGAGTATTGACGAGGCATGTAATTATTCACTCGTTAATAGCCGGACACACACGGATGAAATGAGTGAAAAACTAAAAAGATATCTTCCCTTTTTAATTTATAATTCCCTTCTAAAGCCTAAATTCATTAGGGAATTATTTTATTATTATTCTTTCCATCAACCATTTAAATATTGAGGAAGGTCACCATTTATTTAGCCATTTATTACACAATTAAATAAACGACACTTGTCACACCTTCTAAGAAGTTAGCCTTGAAGTTGAATACACTTGGGAATGTGTCCTTGCAAGTTTATGACTATTTATTGCCAATTTAATTACTATTACATTTTAGCTTTTCTCACACATCCGTTACAAATAATCGAAATGG
This sequence comes from Rambutsinella grinnellia, assembly GCA_027743725.1. Classification (NCBI taxonomy): domain Eukaryota; kingdom Metazoa; phylum Arthropoda; class Collembola; order Entomobryomorpha; family Entomobryidae; genus Rambutsinella; species Rambutsinella grinnellia. The sequence goes on along the minus strand of JAHZMU010000679.1, from coordinate 7,588 downwards.
TTTCTTTGAAAAAGACAGAATAAATGCGTCATGCAAACCTCTCCACGTGCTTTATCGCTTTAAAATGAAGTCATCATTTTATGCAGACAAGTACTAAAAATTTTTAGCCAAAACGCTAACAAGGCGAATTTATTCAATGAATGACTTGTCATAAATTTTTAATCGCTGTTTTCCCAACTACCAAAATAAAGAGAGTGTCGTTTCTTGATTGTAGGCCCAGTTTGTTTTTGTTAAGAAGACAATCACATATTCCTTCTGATCTATCCCAATTTATGCCAATCATTTTCATTTTGACAATTGTCATTTAGCATTTTGCGCATTTTAAAATTCTCCTTTCACACGATCCACATCACATTCACATTTTACAACATATTTAACTCCTCATCAATGGGATTACTACAACGCAGAAAAAAAACGCACCAGAACCACATTTTTTCTCAGAGACAATCCCAATCCACGAAAAATATTAGCCACTACATGAGCACACTTGTACAGATTATAACACTCTGGCCAAACTCTGATAATAATGCTTGTTGAGAAAAATTACACAAAAAGGATATCTCCATATCTCTACTTGATGATGAGAGAGTGAGCGTTTCAAATGGAATATTTTCCTACAATATTGTTGCATTTCTCACATGTTTCTCCAAACATGTTTCCTCCAACCCTTTCCCTTTGGACAAGGGGGGACTGAATCCTCCCCAAAGATGACAATTGCTTTCATGATTAAAGTAGAAATTAAAAGTTGTCACTTACCCAATTAAAAGGTTTGGGGAAAATTTTGAATTTTGAAGATCCCAAGAGAGAAGAGAGAAGAGAAAATCTGCAGAAAACTAATGGAACCGGTACGAAATATGGAGGCTGACTGTCTCCTCACATACATTCGCTTCACCTAGTCCCTAAAAAAACCAGTCCCCCAAGAACATTCGCTAACATCAGCGTGCATTGTGGAGTAGTCTGAAAATATGGGAAAAGTTTATAAAGAGAGAGAGAGAAGAAAAATACACTGAAAGCATCTCAACCCGTTGAACATGAAGAGATAAGTGTATGAGAATAACTAGTGTTAGAGAGAGGAAAATATCAGATACAGAGCGAAATATGTATGTGAGGAGTGAAAATGTAAAATTCCGTAGAACCCAAATGGCTTGTGAGTTTCAAGTGATAGGCTTTTACATGCTTTTATCTATGCATATATGAAGCTCATCATATATAGGAAGGAAACATTATGAATTATTAAGTAATATAAAAGTTTACACACTGGATATCCTTCTATAACTATATGCTGATGGTATTCACATGTAATTTTAATTTTTACCATCATCACATCAGACTTGTTGTGAGAAGAAAGCATAAGCAGGATATTTTTTTTTGTTAGGTGAAAGGATTAGCACAGTCTATAATTAAAGGATGATGATTGTAAATGATAAAAGAAGTTGATTTGTTGAGAATTTCTAGTATGGAATGGGTTGGCAGAAATAACACAGGCCACGGGTATCAACTATATCGGATCGGGTAAAAATATGTTGAAGAGGTTTGAAAAAAAATTTACGAGCTTAGAAATACATGGGATAGTGATAGAGCCACTTCTTGTAAATGTTCACAGCTCTGGGCAATGTGTTGCGCGTTAAAAGCTGAGACGAGAAACTTTTCTGAAATGTTCATTTTCTCGATAAAGATGCTTTCCATTCATTCTCGGAGAATACTTTGTATCAAGCTCATAAAAGTGAAGAGATATGCTCGTGTTTATCTTGTTGGAAGCTGTGACAGGATTGAATGGAGATTTTTGTGGAGTATAATGAGGGTGTGAGGATATGAAATGAGATAGTTTTTCTCTACAATAATGAAAGCATGCAGACCATGCAGCGAGAGTCTTTTGTGCGATTTTATAAGATAGATGGGTTTAGTTGAGCATTTCAGGACCGGTGTGAGAAATTATTTTCATGAAAATCCGGTGAAAGTTAGCCAATGATTATTTTACATGCAAATTATATGAAATCCAACTTTATCTTTAAACATGCATTATGCAACAAGTTGGAGCAAGCTGCTGGAATTGGCGAATGGCTTTTTACATAAAGCTTTTGCAAATTACCCTAATAATCCCAACTCCCATACACGCATCATCTCCTCGTCAGGTATTTAGCAGCGATTTGATAACAGAATGTAATATAAACATGCATAGGCCATGCAAAATCGTAATTATTATAAACCCGGTATGATCAGCATCATGAAATGTTTGCGGTTTGGCATAAACCATCAAGCTTATTTGTCCTCGTCAAGGGCAAACAAGAATATTAACTAGGTTTAACTTTTTATGCGAGAGAGAAAATTCGTTTGCAAATGTAAATATTAGAGAACCACATCAAAGTTGTATAATCTGCTGGTATTTTATATGGTTCCACGTGTCTCTTTAATATGCAGATTTTTAACTCTCATCTCAAAGGAATAATGTCTAACAAATGCATTCAAACAAGGAAAGGCATAATGTGTAGGAGTTTAGAAGTGACAAAATATGGCATCAACAAATGTCGCAATGCCTAGGGTCGATTGAATTGAACTCGTGTTGCATCAATTTACAAACAAATATCCGACTACGAATAAATCATTTGTACTATTTTCAGAAATGGGTAGCTTTCTATGAAGAGTCTTTGCCTTTTGCGAATGTCGCGTTTATTAATACTAATATTGTAAACAATTATCTAAATTGACTTTACTGGGCAAAAATGACTTGACATAATTGCTATAAAACACCCGTTTGACTAAACATATTTTGGCCCTGACAGAATATCGAAAACAATATTCGGAAACATGTAAGTAATTTGCCTAAATTAGAGCTTTTTCCTACATGACTGATGACATACCTCAATTATCGTACATGTAAATTGAAAACCCAGTGGCTACTAGAAATTCTTACTATACCGGCCTGCGCACACCCTGAACATCATCAATAGTCTTTAGTTCGGATAAGTAATCAGCCTCGAGAAATGACTCAAATTCAGCTTGTAATTTTAGCAAGTTTGCGGTAGATACTCTCGATTGGAAAAGGGCGTCTTGAACCTGCGATGTAAATATGAGAAATTAATATCAGGGTCATCTAGTCAAGTAAATGAGTTGTTTAATGCTATTTATACCTGCATTTGAGAATTGGAAAGGCCTTGAGAGAGTCTGTCAATCTTCTTTATACTGTTGTAGATCACAGGCGTGAGAAACTTATCAAAAATATTAGTACGAAGCGATCTGTTTCTCTCCCTGTGCTTCCTGAGGATTGACGGATCAATTCTTGAAGATGATTTAGGTAACATTATCCCTGAAGGCAACAACTGGCTCCAACCAGAACCCAGAAATCTCCCGGCTGCTGAAGTAGACAAGGATTCGTCGACAGAATTTGAAGAAATTGTGCTGTCGAAATCCGCTACAAAGCAAACAAGAAGATAACATGCTTACAATCATTCTTGACAAGTTCATACTTTAAGGAAACACCTTCCACTTACCCTCAATATCTGATTCTGGAGCTTCACCAGCAACATTCTCAACTTCCGATCTCTTTCCTGCATTTAGACTTGGATCATTCACAGGTACGACAACCGGCTGCTCAAATTCAATATCAATCTCCCCTTCCGACTCTTCATCTTCCCCAGTTACAATCAGTTTCTGTGGAAGTCCACTGGATGACATGATAAGCTGTAGAGAATTATAAGCGTTGTGTCTGTTGCTGATTCTTCCAAAGTCTGCACGTTTAACTTGATTAATGATTGATTAACCCCGTCACTTTTCAGTCCCCATTTCGTTCGCAGATATAACTTGCTTCGTTATCTCAATCTGTGCTTGTAGCCTTTGCAAGTTCTCCAACTTCCTGTCTTGTCCCTCAAATTCCTTCACAATTCCTTGTCGTATTGACTGCCTAAATATCCAACAAATCCAAATCAGTTATTAAAATCATCCCTGATGTCTAATCAAAGTCTTAATTTCTCTTCAGTTACCTTTCCGAAACCTGATTCCAGTGAACATACCAAACAATTCCTGCAGCTCCCGCACAGCTCAAAACGAAAAATGATTTTGCTAAAAGACTCATGCCCTTCTTCACAACACATTCACTTATTTCTAAACTAACGTCTCAAGTCATTTGGCCTGTTAAGAATAAATAAATCAATAATTAAATCAATCACAAAAACTTTTTCATTCGCTCACATAAAGGCGTGTGCTCGCTCGTGCTTGGGTGTCAGCTGAGCTTGAAGTAAAAGCATGTAGACGGATAGCAAGAGACGAAGCGCTAAACGCAGCTGTTCAAAACAAAACGATCTGTTGACTGTTACTGTTCTTCAATTTTGGCTTTTAGTTAATTATTTAATCAAAATTAATCATTTGTTAATTAATTAGTTTGTAGTTGTGTTATTTTAAGGTAAGAGTAATCACAAAGTGAAAGCATTTGCATGATTGGTTGTTTATTGAATGGTGAATATTTTGATTTTTTTCAGCATCAACATCGAATCCATTTGAAAATGTCTTCTTCATCAGACTGGAGCAATGTCCGGGTCAAGGAGGAGCCCATGAGTGATTTTGAAGATGGGAGGAGGTCGAGTTATAATGAGAGAGATCGCGACCGTGGGAGTAGAGAAGGGCGAAGAAAGGATAGACGCTCCCCATCCCCACCACCAAGTCATAGTAGACATAGGCCTAGAACATCCCCACAGCGTTCGAGATCACGTTCGAGATCAAATAGTCGTGAGAGAGAAAGGGAAGGGAAAAGAAGAGGGAGTAGTCGGTGGGAGGGGAAACGAAGTGGAAGTGGAGAGCGAGATGAGCCAAGGAGGGATAACAGGAGACGGCCGCCAAGCAGGTTAATTTACTTGATTATTTGATTATCTGTGGAGATTTAAAAATATTAATTGTTTTAGGGAGAGGGAAAGTGATAGAAGTAGATTTGATGATCGACGTATAAAACAAGAGCGCAGGAGCCCCAGTCCGCGATTCAGGTATTTTGGTATGAGATGGTTTAGTGTGGCATTTAATTAATATTTGATGTTTTTCATAGGAGTCCTCCTCCTCGTCCAGGCCCTAGGAGGGATGAAGAGCGTCGTGACCGCGGGTCAAGCCCACAGCAGCAGAGATCGTCCTAGGGATGGCGCAAATGGTCGGGGTGGATTTGGCGATATGAAATGCTACAAATGTAATGAAACTGGCCACATTTCAAGGAACTGCCCGCAAGGCGGTAGCAGCAGCGCCTGCTTCAAATGCGGAGAGGAAGGCCACAAGAGTCGTGAATGCCAGACCGGAAGCAAACGTGAACGTGATTGGAATAACTTTTTCAACCCCAAAAGTGAAATGTCGCAACAAGCTTATATGAAACGGGAAAAGGAAGAGCAAGATAGAAAGGTAGCAATAGGACAAGGAGGAGGTGGAGCATTTGGAAAGAATGAAGAAGACCCTGAAAAGCCTTCAAGATGATTCGCCAGAACTGACTCCGGATTGAAATGGACAAATTATTCGGGATGATTGAAATAAAAAATTATTTTACTACTGTGTATGGTTTTGTTATAATCGAAGCCTTCGTAAAACTTTTGTGTAATTTTGTAATCAAAATCAAAAATGAATTATAAGGTGGCCGAAATGTGGCCGATAATCTTTTAGTACTTACTGATAGAAAAGTTGAAATTAGTGAACGCAGAAGTATTATACAATAGAGTAGATAAATTTTATTTTGTGAAAAGTTGATTTTATGAAAATCGTTAAATAAATCGTTGAAAATTGTAATTCAGTAAAAGCAGTAAACAGATTTGTTTATTTTGCATTGCTATTTTTATACTATAAACAACTTGTAAATTAGTGTTTTTCTGTACAGAACTTTACAATAGGAACAATTTTACCGAGGTTAGTTTCTGTAATGAAACCATTCAATTTCATTTAAATGATTAGCATTACATATTATTACTTTAATCAGAAAATTATTGGAGAAAGCACTTAAAATGCAACTAATAAATACTTAATAGGCAATGTCATCTTATTCTAAAGTAAAATATTGAACTATCTGCAAATGGTAATAATTTCTGGTAACTCCATTAATAAGGCCTCCATACACCAATACTATCAGTTGGCCCTGTTTGCTGACTACCCCCTCCTTCACTAGAACTTCTCACAGAACTCGACTCGGCGAGTGGATCCTCCTCGTGAATTTTCACTTCATGTACGTCTCCATTGCCCGGGTCTGTTTCGGCATCTTCGCTTGCAATATGATGATGTGGATGGTGATGGGAGAAAGTGTGATGATAACCAAATCCAGCAGAGCCATTAGCCGCTGCTGCCAATGAAGACAAAGAGTGGAGAGAGTTTGTAGCATACATTGCAGAAATGGTCAAGTCTGATTTCTCAATCAGAGGAATCATTGGTGCCACTTCCCGTACCTGAGCCAACACTTCCTGAGCCTGCAATTGCAGAGGTTGGACTACACAAGTATGACATGTTTCCAGGAGTGGCAATCATGCTACTTGCTCCAGTCCCGGATATTGCACTACCGCCTGTACCCGTAGACCCATAATGATGATGGTAATATGGTGACAAATTATTTGCCGAGTTGTAATAACTCGAGGAATGGTAAAATTGAGCGTGGGGATGATGATGGTGGTGACTTGCAGAGTTGTGATGCGGGTGGTGAGTATAACCCGCGGTAGAATAATGAGTTGGGGATGAGGAAGTATTATTTTGAGATGAAGATGGGCTTGTGGAGGCGGTCATGTGATGGTATGTCGTACTAGACTGGTTTTGACTGACAATGACAGCGCTCGAACCTCCTGTAGTGAGGGCCCCGCTGCTAAAGTAGTCTGCAGTTGACAGTGGGTCGGCAGATGCAGGCAGATATGCTGGAAATAGATTAAAAAATTAATAAATAATTGGCTATGAAAGGAGAAAGGTAAAGTAAAAGTACCTTGAGGTAAATGGTTCTCCAGTAATGTCCGCATACGCACTCTGAGCAAGATTTGTGTAGGAGGAAGCTCCCGTTGTGCCATAGGTCGCTGTCCAGCCTGATACATCCGTTGGGTATGTTAGGGCGCTTGGCACCTCTGAAATCAAACGAAAGATAGCGGTTTAAATATTTTATTTGTTAATGACTTTAACAAGTATTGACCCAAACTAAAAGACCGGAAATGGGCAGATAAACTACTAGGATTGCATTCAAAATTGAAAATTCATGAAAATTATCAATTTAAAAAGGTTCACCTACTAAAAAGCTTTTTTATGCTTTGTACAGTTGAACCTTTTATCAATTTGGCATGTTTTGACAAGCAAATGACTATAATCAATCGAGGATCAAAGCATCGATTTCCGTGATTTTATAATTGGATTCTACATTTTATTTTACACTACCTAATATTTTATCTGGGTTGTTTTCACTTTGCCCCTCTTGTTATGTCATCGTCGGTGAATCACCCAAATCCTTACTTTATAGCTGTACTTACTCATACATAGAAAATCACACAAAATTCTCTCTCTGTGTTCCCGTTCATTTTACAAATTATTGGTGGGTGCCCATGTCAAAGTGAGGGATTGAAAGTGACAGGTGAAAACCTCCCAAAAACAATACCCTAATCATCCAAAC
>JAHZMU010000678.1:0-11533 GCA_027743725.1 Rambutsinella grinnellia | reverse complement strand
TGGTGCAGAGGTGCAAACAAAGGCATTGTTTACAAAGAACATTGTTATTTGCCTCATCAATATTACTTCCTTTTCCTTCACTTTCCTTTTCAAAAGCTCAAACTTTTCAGAATATGGATAATTTAATAAATGCATTCTAATTGCTTTTTGATCAGGAGGAAAATTCTGAAATAAGCAAAGAATGTTGAAACTGAAGCTTTGCTTGCAGCAAGGCAAATATTTATGCTCTTATGCAGAAGAATTCATTAAAATTTGCATTTCATGCACTTTTCCTCTGAGCAAAGTGCTTATTAAAATAACTTTTATGGAAAACTTGCAATATGACAAATATTTCTTTCTCACATTTTCATTACTTTTATCATAAAAATTTTATGCAATTGCTTTGAGCAAGTCCCTAGTCTTTGCCACTCTATTATTTTAGAAACTTAAGCCATTTATATCTTTTAATCTATCCATCATAACTATTATTTCATTACAACCACCCACAACGAATCTTTCTACTTTGATTCTATCTATGATTTTCATTCAAGACTTTTCCTTGTTTTAATTGACTAATTTCGGTAAAGCGGAGTCAAATGGATGAGTCAGCTAGTATTGCTGACGTTCGTGCTGATTTAATTTAAATGATAAATCCAGCCTTTCACGCAGTTAATCGCACAAGCTCGATGAGAACAGGTAAAGTGTTCAGTTAAGGCGTGCTTAAGCATGATTAAACAATTACTTATTTCAATGACTTCATTGTTTTTAGGGATTGTTCAAAGAAAGACTATGATAAAAATGACAATGGCAATTATAGTATGTTGATTAGAAGTAGAAAAAAAGATAATGAGTCATTATGGTTGCTTATGATAGAGTAAAACATTAATGCTTAAGCTTGAGTCATTCCAATTCCAAGTCAATGCTTTTGATTTCAGATATGGAAAGTGACTATTTTTAGTCTTGTATTTTAATCCGTTAAAGCCTTTCAATCCATCCTGTCGCTTATCACTGAAATCGTAAAAATAAGCACGTTCACAGTGAAAATATTTAGGTTCTGAAATAGACATATTGCAACAATGATGAAAGACAAGGTGCTCGAATTGGGCCTTCTTGAGCTACATTTGTTTCCATTCATACTTCAGACAAGCAATATCTAAAAAAACGGAGAATATTTAATGACTTTGCCTTTAGGTCAATGAGTAACTAGACTATGCCTCCATAAATTAGAGTTTAATTGACATTTTCTGGGTAAAAAGATCAGAAACACAAAAATGTTGTATGCAAAGGACTGTCATTCCAGAGCTACATGAAGGGATGGAGAGCAAATGGGATTTTGTCATTTTGTACATTACACTTTGTTCCTCCACGCACAAGTTGATCTTTAATGTATGCGATCTCACCGAAGCATGATGCTGAAAATTGTTTGGTGCTGAATCTAGAATGAGTTTTGCCGAGAGTTACAAATTCGAAAAACGTAAAGTGATTCTGAAATGGAAAGGAAAGCAAGATGCGATATGAAACACTTTTCAATTTTGTGAAGGTCTTAAGCCCACTCGTGTTGTTTAAGCTCGCCCTATAACCATTATTACCTTTTGAAAGCTGGTATTAAGTTTTCCACTATGTGTGACACGTACGTTGGATAATGTCATCACGAAATTGACAACAAGTAATGTGTTGTTGAGTTATGATTTGTTCCGCAACTTCCATAATACCATACAATTAGTCACTGTTTTGGGTATAATTTAGGACTGAATGAGATTATGAAAATATGAGGTTTTGGAGGTTGTTGGTTCGTGCCAAGCATAGTTGTTTTAGCTCCTGATGTTTGTTTAGCACTTTGAGAGCAAAGCTTAATTTATGTCATCCTCCAACCCTAATCTCTAACTTTCGTTTTCCTGTTGATGACTTCGTCTTTCATTTACTTTTACTTTTGTTTCGTATGAGATCTCTTAAAGTTGGTTCTGCTTTACATTGTTAGAGATAATGTTTACCCAAAAGTTCTGTAATGACATTCTATACACAATGTGGCATCGGGAGTTATTAGCATACCTACTTAATTAGTCCTTCTGCCTTGACTTTGCCACATAAAGCTTGATGCTTGTGCGAAGAAAATGGATAATGTGGTTGTGGTAGACGTGGAGGCAAATGATGAATAAATCTCTGGAGAATGTAATCAAAGCCATTTAAAGAGGGTTGTAGGCCAATGGTACAGACGAATTGAAGCCGGCTGCGACTGTCCTACTTCCCATATTTATCAATTAATTCAATTACTTTGACTATGAGTACATTATATTCCAATTTATATTAGCTTATTCTTCTGTAACCAATCATTCGTTCAACCTTCTCTCTCTCTCTCTCTCTCTCTCGCAAATCTGCCCTACTGAACAGAAGATGTGTCGGCAGTCAACATACTGCTTACGAAAGTGTGAGTGAGAAAACAAATGACTCATCTCAGTGTTTGATGTTNTTATATTCCAATTTATATTAGCTTATTCTTCTGTAACCAATCATTCGTTCAACCTTCTCTCTCTCTCTCTCTCTCTCTCGCAAATCTGCCCTACTGAACAGAAGATGTGTCGGCAGTCAACATACTGCTTACGAAAGTGTGAGTGAGAAAACAAATGACTCATCTCAGTGTTTGATGTTGTCCTCGAAAACTGGAAATGGAAGTCTCTATAATAGCTGCTGATGGGATGATGAAAGCGATAGAACGATATTCGAAGGTCTTTGGTTGCATCAAATGAGTGGAATTAGGAACGCAAACAATTATGGACAGTGGTGATGATGGATGATGGAAGTAAATCCAATACGCGGCTTAGTTCATTATACTGTATCAGAATTTGTTCTAGTGTGTATGATTTTTTTCTCTGTACAGCTTTGCGAACATTGGAAAATGACAAGTAGGATGCTGATGAAAATGATCCTGCAAAAATTACAAAAACGTTATTTAGCTCAACATAAACAAATTCAGGAGATGCAGAGTAATAGGAGCACATGTGAAAAGCGCTGTTTTGCTGATGAACTAAAACTAAGTTTACGAACGTGACCTACATTTCATAACACAAGCAAAAAAAAATAAGTAATGTAATATAATTTGGTAATTTGAATGGGATTACTCAAATATCACGAAGGCGAATCAATACAGATTATAGACATAGAAGAACAATGTATGAAACAGCAAGCTTTCTGTGGATAGGAGTAATTTGTTTCAATTTTCAGTCTTTATTGACTCAATCACTTGCATTTTCAATGTATTTTGCAAATGATTGAAAAAGTTCCTTGAAAGAAAAAGCAAGGACAAATCTATCCATGATTTTACTTTCAAAGCTGCATGAATCTGACATCTTAAACGAATCAAAAGGCGGTGGTCGTGACATGATTTTTCAAAGTCAAAGGAAAATATACGCTTTTTAGCAATCACACATTGAATTCAAAGGTGAACCTGTAAGATAAATGTAATTAAAATGCAAATTAAATTATGATTAAATGTCGTACTTTCCTTATGCAGTCCGACGTAACAAAGCTAATTCTGAATTTTCTTAAATTGAAAATAGTTTCTAAATCATCATCATAGAAAAGTAAACGCATCATAATAAATTCACGAATGCAAAAAGCGTAAGCCATCATCCTGCATAAAAATAAAATCATTAAATCATAATCATAAATTGATGACGAAGTGTGCAAAAGGATGAAGATGAAAGCGAGTAAAAATTCCTCAACAGTCACAGAATTGAGTTATTTTTTCTAATAATTTAAAATGTTTTTACATGCCTGCGTAAAAGGTGAGTTTTACAAAAAAGTGAAAACTTAACTTGCTTAATAATAACGTACGTGATGTGGTGAACAAAAGAGCAGACCTTTCATTGTGAAGCTTTATTTGATAACATGGTGGATGTGCTACGCTTTTGTACCATTTTAATTTAGATTAGAGCTTCTTCATCAAAGTCATGCTCAGCCCTGTGTAATTTGGACTGTTTTTGCTACTTTGGCTCCCCACCGTCGTAGATTACAATTAATGCTAGTTTAAAGCTAGTTGAGTAATGTCGATTCTATTATTTCTTAATATCGCTTGAATCAACTTTTGCCGACGAATGCTTACCTTTTTCTGTTATAGTAAAATTATAATGCAACATAATTATAATAGCCGAAGTGATCTGAAGGTAATAATTACAATGCGATTGCGTGTGCATTCGGGTATATTTCATAATATGGAGATTTGCATTTTATAGCCCGTGACGATGTAGTACTTATGGTACGGGTTTTTGCAATCGCAAAATTCCCCGAAATCTATTGTAGATAGCTACGAGGAAATCTTAGCCGGGATATTATTTGAGCTTACCAAAGCTTAAGATTAGAGCAAACTGGCCAATGATGTTTTATTATGGTAATTTGCTCTTTAATGCTTTTAGTTAAAGTGTTTCCGGTCGGTAGTTGCAAATGCTATTTCAATGCTTCAAATATGCAAAAAAGCACAGATGCAATAGTAGCTGTTTGTAACTGTTTCAACAAATATGCAACTTCAATATGAAAACTTGCAGACTTGAGGCAAAGAAATAATAGCACATCTCTTTCACTAAAGCATACTTTGTAAAATTGTCATCTCTGTAAAATGGGCAATAAAAGTAAAAGCATTCTCTCTTTTCCATCATAAATGGGACAATGCATAATAGTTGAAGAATGCCAAGACAAACTACATCTGAAAGGAGTTTACCACAGTCACCCACCCTTCTAAACCACAAGACGAGACACATTGATACGATTTATCAATTGCCGAAAAAAGTGAAAGGGATTGGATAGAGGGGGAATGTGCTGTAAAAGGAAACGATGACCTCACAATCTTCGAGATGAGGGAAGTGCTTTTTGCTCAAGCTACAAATACATTTCAGTATATGATGAAATTCATCTTTCCATCAACTTTTCCTTTTTTGATTATCACTCCATGTCTATAAATGGAGAATTAGCTTACCAAAAAGTGCAGAGGACAGCACAACATGAATACAATGCTCGTTCTAGGCAGGATATTATATATATGCAAATTATTAGGATAGATACAACCAATCTCAATAATTATTCGCGATATAATAATTCCAAAACAAAACATTTCCAGTTGCTCGCACATTACTGTTATCTAATCTACAAGTTTGTAATAACAAATAAGCGTTTGTACACATTTTTATAGTCTCTACTCCTTCAGATTTCATCGGTAACTGGTAACTGAAATCATTTGGGGGCGTTGTATGTTGTAGTAGCTGACAGAGGAAGCAATATCGTTAAAAAGCCTATACATTCCCTAATGCCATTCCATTCAATTTGATTAAAATGGCCGTGTGAACAGTGGGGTTTGGTTAGACAGAGCCAAAAATGGAATTCTATTGAAAAATGCAAAGTGACAGACGCAGCAAACGACGAGGAGGAAACGGATAAATAACAATATTCATTGTTTTCCTTGATTGTACACATCACATAACAGCATGTATGAATAGCTAGTGAGGTAATTGTATTCGTGTGAAGTAGGAAATGAAAAAATTGGATTTTATTCCTAGACGAAAAAGCGACTGAGATGAATGGAAAAAATACGTACGCAAAAGAGGATGAGATACCGGTACGGACAGACACAAGATGGTTTTGGATGTATACGAAATTCTGTCCCAAAACTAAACATTGAAAATGCGTACGAAATTGCAGGCATATTCATCTACTCACAAGCTAAAAAGTGATCGAATCCCAAGCGGGGAGGGTGAACTACATCTATATTTTCCTTTTTTGGGCATCATTCATTTCATGGAAGTCCTGCTCCACCACACTTGACTTGTCTGAATAAAAAATGTAAAAAAAATTGTTTAAACTCGCATTGGGATGGAAATGAGGAAATTCCTAAAACTGCAAGGAATTTTGTAGGCAGACTATGCAGTATGCAGTTGGTTAGAGTTATAATTTCTAACTGGACTATTATGGAGAAAGTGGTTATTTTATACAGGAAAAGAAAGCTGAAGTTGAATGCACGGAATTCGGTGGAATTCGGGGAATTTGGCATTGCTCCAACTCTGGTCATATACTACGTAGTAAAAGGCTTTCATATTCACTTCTTCCAGCAAAATAGGCACATGCATGTAGAAAGGCTGTCGTAAATTCGAATGCTAATGCATTATTATATGCACGAGGGTGCATATTTTTCTCGTATCAAGAAGGGAAAGTGAAAAAGGGGCTAGACCGGTGCAGAGTTTCTGGCAAAGATCCCGTACGAGTAAGTGGGTGTTTCATACGAATTGCATTTTGCAGCATAAAGGAGAAAGGTTGAGATTCTGCGGAATAAAAATAAACACGTAGGTACATCTTCAGCTGTGTAAAATGATGGGGTGGAACAGGATATCTGTGAGAGCAAACTTTTCTTTCTCTTTTCTTCCCAAAATGAAAGGGCACGCCTGGAAAGTAAATGATGCGGAAGTGGGAGAAAAAGAAGAGAGAAACTAGTTTGACGTTGAGATTTATTGGGATGGCAAAGTGCATAGGTACTATTTGATATGAACATAAATTCAAGTATTGTCCTTTGACACATAAGAAACCACTATAATACAAAATAAAATATAAAGCATGGCAAGTTTGAGTTAAAGTACTTCCCACACTTCTTGAAAAAGTTTATGAGGATCAGTAAACCTCTTTAACTTGAGTCTGATAAGCATGCAATGAAATTAAAATTATTTTGTAAACTCTCTTGCTAATCTCAAATTTTCTCCAAAACAGTTAAATCAGACAAGACCGAAAGACTACGTTTGTTTGTCCGCATTGACAGTATGACTTAGAAAGAAATATCTGTTGACAGTTGTAAGTGACAGCATTTTTGCCAAGATATCCTTCTTCCGACATGATATTAAAATTGGTAAGGCTTCTTATGAGTAGTCGTAGACTGTTTTGATCATTTGCTCGTTTTTAGGGAAGCGGTGCCAAGGCAGAACTGCACTAACTTGTGGTCAAATGCTATGTGCCCCATCTAACCACCGATGCTCAAACACTATCGAATAAACAAAGTACTTTTTCGCTTCCTCTACTGTCATAATCCAGGAACACCATAATTATTTAAATTTTCTTAATAGTAAATTAAATGAGTCAATTTCATATGGATTGAAGTTGTTATTTTTTGACAGTAAATTACAAGCTTGTACTACATCACAATGATCAATAATCATTTTGTCCTACATTTTATAAAATTTTCATTCAGAAATGGAGTACATTCATTTAAAGTCTGGAATCTTTCTCCAATTTGTTGAAATTAATATATCTGCTACCAGTACTATTGAATTAAATTTTACAGCTTTACAAAATTGTTTTGCAAATGCATCAATGAAAATACACGTGATCGAGATTGTTTTGCTAATTCTTCATTTCTACGAAGCAGCCACACCAACATTTCATATCTAAATCTTCTTTTTCCTGGATAAGGCCCATATGTTGACCAGAGGCAGCCACCCCAAACTAACTTTTACTTAGTACATATTTTAACTGAAAAACATGATAATCAATGAAAAAATCCCAGTCTACATCCATTCCTATCTGACAATTCTGATATGCATTCCGCATAAATGATATAATACGGAAAATCCAAACACCCGCATGATTTTATTCGGCTCCAAAAAGTCGTTCACAACTCCACATTCCATGACCCTTCTTCCAAGCATTCATATTGATTTATTATTCAAGAGTTGCGTTGAGTAAGCAGCTTTTCTCAGAAATTAAAATATGCTGGAATGACATTTCATATAAAGCCCAGTCATCATTTTAAATGATAGCATTAATTTCAACAGGCTGGATCAGATTTATAATACAACAAAGCATTTCCACAAGGGGATGATGTTAGAAAGGAAGACAAAGAAAATAGGGGAACGATTTTCACGTGTCATGAGATTCAAAAGGTTAAATATAGGGGCTTTACTGGCATCANAAATAGGGGAACGATTTTCACGTGTCATGAGATTCAAAAGGTTAAATATAGGGGTTTTACTGGCATCACTTCCACACAAATGCTCGCATGACATGAGAAAGTCTATTGAAAGCAGATACTACTATGTAGTTCCATCACAGCAAAACCGGTCTATGGATGCCGTGTACCTACGACCCTGCAACCGTTGTTCCAACTTTGGAAATCATGTATTTCATCCCGAAAGGAAGCTACTTTTTTAAAATTTAATGTGACTTAATTAAATCTTTATAAATTTGATAAAGCTGCATTGAATTGGAGATGAAGGTGGTAGCTTGAAATGGGAATGATGGGATTCGTATGCTCCTCTTTACTGAATATGCTCCGTGTTCTTCATGCAAAACTTCTTGACATAGCTGGAAAGATGTGTTTCTGATACGTGACTAATTGCCTATTTAATAATTCAAACGGGTAAGGATTTCCTTCACAAAAATACAGTTTACCCAAAAAGCTACATACATGTCAACTGACAGACATCAATAACATGGATGTCAAAATGATCATTCAAAACAATTATGAAGTAAAGTGTGATAACCCATTCAACAAAAAGCCCTGCATACAATCCTATACTCTAACAATAGGTATCTCATCACACTAAATATTTCAACCTTTTTACATGGAAGAGCAACAATTTTTCAAAGAAAGGAGAAAAAACTGTTAATACTCTCAATAATGTACAAATAGGGAATTATGTCTTATACATTTGTCTTGCATACATGCATGCGTATTATCATCGCAGGTTTAACACTTTTTCTCTCCTGAAGAGAGAGAGAGAAAAAATGTATAAAATGTAATATTTCTCTTTCTCTCTCTCTCTAGCTCTCTCATGGGTGTACTTTTTCCATTTCATTATTAAGAAATGAGGAGAGAATTTGGGAGGTATATACCTAATAAAAGTCAGTTGAATAATAGGTACACAAATGCACGAAAAAGCAGAAGAGGAAAGAGAAGGAAACCAATGAAAAAGATCTCTCCTCATGTCAGCGAGCGTAACAGGCGAAATATTAGAATTAGAGTTTTTGTATGTTGTCCATGTACAAGTTATAAACAGGTTAGTTTACGTTGTTGCGTATGAAAAAAAAAGTTTACACGGCAAGTTTTACTTTTGGGATAGCAGGTCGTCTCTCAAACATCCTTAAACGGAATAGAGATGATGTGATGATGCTGATGGAAACGCATTTTCAAAAGGATAATATAGGAAGAGGTTTTACTTGGGAGATGTGGATGGTAATAAAAAAATATAAAAAAAAACAAGAGTCAGAGAGAAAGAATCATGAGTTATCATAATATTTTGAAGAATTGCATAGTTAAAAAAATAAGTTGAAGAAAAAATGAAAGAGGAGAAATTTATACCGACTTTCTTTATTGCTCAGAAGCAATCGTTGCCTTTGTCCGTTCAGCCCTTGGGCTCATCTTCGGACAGAAACGTGACCCGCATAGGATCCAGATCCCCAACTCAATATAAATGATAGGATGTCGTCCCCCGCTCCCCAACCCTCGCAACCGCAACCAGTGCGATCTAGTAAGTGCAATTAATTGTGTATTGTTAAGTTTTATATGAATTTAATGATGCGCATTGTTTGCTGTTTGCGAAAGAAATGTATAAAGATGCAATTCCTTTTTATTTTTGCAGGGGTTCCATCCACAGGTACTTCAGAAGATAATCAGTCATCATCCCCCAACTCATCGTCTACACCTCCCTGGTTGAGATGGTCGCGTGGTTTATCTTCCCTATTGGATGACCAACAAGGGAGGGATTTATTCGAGCGATATCTTGACCAGGAAGGGTGCTCGGCGCAACTTACTTTTTTATGGGCTTGTGAAGGACTGAAATGCACTGGTAATTAATTAGCCGGGTTTATTTTATAGGGAAAACTGAGCTGTGTAAAAATAAATATTTTTTTAAAAAATTACAGCTTCGGAAGATCCACCAAAAATTCCTCAATTGGTTCGCTCCATTCACCGACACTTCTTTCAAAACAATGCGCTTTTAGGAATATCGGATGCAACCCGATCAAATTTAGCTCAGGCAATTGTAGAAGCGAAATTTAATGAAGTTGGGTTATTTGATAGTGCCGAGTCGGAAGTGCAGACTCATATGCAAGCAAATTTGTATCCTAATTTTTTGAAAAGTGAAATTTATTTGTGTGCTGTGAATGGTGAAGATGAGACGACAAATTTGCAAGAGCAGTTGGAGCGTCCTCCTCCAACCGAGTCTTCATCGGGGAGAAAGTCCTCGAATGGGGATACCTCCTCTTCCGGGGGAGGGGAGGATAGAAAAAGTGTAACAACTGCCCAACTCAATGAAGTCGAACCGAAATCAAGCAGTGGAGGGCAATCGCCACGAATTCCTAGTCCACCTCTTTCAGTTGCTCCTAGTGTTCTCCTTCCTAACCAATTACAAACAGTGCATGAAGATAAGGAGTTAAGTGTAAATCCTCAACAAGCTTGCCATCAACTCAATTCGAAAGTGAAGCTCAGTCTGACAAAGGAGGCTTTACATATAACGCAATTATCTAGAGCTACTGTGCCCGTTGCTCCTGGTGCAAGTACTGCGAAAAGTAAAAGCAGAGGAGAAGGATTTACCGGGTAAGCTTTTTCTTTTGAAATTATGTTTTATATGTGAAATGTGGAAATTAAAAAATTACTCCATTTCCAGTCACTTTCATCCTAAACCTGGGAATTCTTCCACGGGCGTCCCTTTACATCCCTACCATGCATCTTATTCGTCTTATAACCCGGTGTCGCGAGTTGACTCTGAAATCCAGAGTATGAGCAGTGATGCAATGACTGACGATGGTGCGCATAGTGGACATGGTCACGCCAGTGGAAGGAAACATGCTCATCATCACGCTAGTAGGAATAAGGTTCCCTCCTCCGCTTCTCATGTACATCTTCATCAACCACATTCCAGTGGAGACTCGAGAAGACCACCGATTCACCCCGGTCTCCTTGCAGACAATCGAGATAATTTGCCCAAGTTTGCACCGGGACGAATGCCAGAGGGTGCAATTGTAAAAGGTGCCCGACCTCCTAATAGGGAAGCGGAATTAGATCCAAAAGCATTTGCCTCAATTCTCATTCGCAAGCTGGAAGAAGTAAAGAGGCAACGGGAGATGGATGAAAATATTCGTCAAAGGCTATCAGAATTTGACGAGCATGTCGCTCATCCCGTTGGCCCAGGAGGAAATGGAGGTTGTGGTGTTGAGGAAAGTACACAGAATGTTCTCGTCGCTGCCATAAACAGACTTCAGGTTCAAGACGAAGGATTGCCGGATGATATATTAGGTAGGCTATTTAATTTTTCGTCTTCTGACAATACAAACTCTGTCAAAGTCACAGTTTTAACTCGAATGCTTTTATTTTGCAGATCAACACATGTCCAGAGTATTTACGGTAATGATTTACTCACAGTTTCTTATAGGATATTGTAGTTTATGTATTTAATATTCCATTATTTTATATAAACCAGGATATTACCCCTGTTAACCGTTCTCCCAAACTGCGATCGCCAACCTCTGGAAGAAGAAGAGGTGGACCTAGCATTGTGTCAATAAGATCACGGAGAGATAGAGTATGTTT